>KE370772.1:0-13224 GCA_000418225.1 Zizania latifolia
GTAAGGTTGGCAGCGAGGTGTCGAGTCCTGCTCTGGCGCAAAGTGGCGTGAGTTGGCGGCACCGATAGCTTGCGTAGCGGTGTCGGCTAGGCGGCGAGTCTAGTGGTCCTCTTTCCCCCTTGCAGCCATTGCCTCCCCCCTCCCTCCCTGACAGTAGTTGCTCTTCTCCTTCTCTTGCTAGGTGGCGGCTCGGGGCTCAGGGGGCTAGATCTGGCCTGTTTGAGCGGCGATGCCCTTGTCGATGTTCTGGTGGCCATGCGCTAGTGTAGGGTGAGTTGGCGCGCATGGAGTGCTCCAGCATGGAGATCTCTAGTTTCTACCTTCGCTACGTCGATCTGTTGAGGCTAGCATTGGCGCCGTTTGCCTGCTCAGTGGTCTTCTTCTTGCTATCGAAGGGTCGCCAGTCTTAGTGACATCTTCATTGGTACCCACTGAGTGCTAGCTTCAAGATTAACGCAGGAGGTTCAGTTCTAGAATGTTTCGACATCATGGAATGGTGTGCATGGGGCCTTCGGTGGTGGGCGTGACTGGTTCTGCCTTCATGTCGCCCGTGTAGTGCCCGTGGTTTGCACAGCCAGCTTTGTGTCAGCAGTTATTTGGACCGGCGCACTATCAGCTTGACGAATCAGGTGGTGGAGCCGATGGGCCATCAATAGAGGCTTAATGGGTGAAGATGGGCTGTGCACGGTGTAGGCTGATGCTTCGTATTATTTATCATTTAGTTAGCAAATAAATAAATTAGTTAGGATTCTGTGTTATCCACAGATAGCGTGTCCACCCGGATATAAATATGTAAGCCCGAGGTCATTATAACGAGTTCACACAACGAACCAATTAACCTTCGGCGCATCACCAACTTTAGATACGTAGCATTAGGGCGATTTCCCGCTGGAGTCAGGCTGCATCGGTTAAGTCCGATCTCTGACTTCGACGGGAATAGCCTATTTGGTAAACTTATCCATGTGTTCATGGCTTTCTCTGTTAAGTCCGATACTGTGATCAGGTGGAGTAGTTTTGCTAGTTATCAGTTTAATGCATTGATTCACTTTCACATACTGTGCTTTATCGCTTGAATCCATGTGTTTGCCAATCACGATAGTTCGATAGATCGTATTAGATTAGATCGTATGCCAATCGTCAATGGGATGCTGTCTCGGTTGGGTCTGATCCATAGCGTTGATGGAGATGCATACGAGCTAGTTCGATTCAATCTATTGGCCCGATGTTCATCAGAGTTTTAGCCGATGGATTATCTGTTATTTTATCGATCGGTTTCATCTTACTTGTAATTCTTTTGGTAATATATCTTTGCGCTGTATCGGTTTAGTTAGAACCGTAAAGATTGATACCTCAAAGCGTTGACACTAGAGTCGATTGGTAGGATTTATAGTACTTCATACGTTTTCCACGATGCATCATGGTTTCCACGTGTGCTATCGAAGCCGATGCCGATAAGCCATTGCCGATAGTGTTAGAATATCTCACGTTTGTTTCCTTGTCAATTGCAGGGTCAAGTTGACTGGCACACCTACTGACACCTTTGGGTTATTTAGGACCCGCACTGGAGCTAAGGAGACTCTCCTAGGCCTTCGAGTGTGAAGACGTAGGGATACTTGTGATTTTTGCATCAACACGCTTTCTTGGCTCATCCGGTGGAACCACTTCGTAAATTTCAAGACTATTCATCTTCATCGACACCATGACTAGGAAAGAGGCCGAGACCGTCAACAATGTTGTTATCCTAGTCACTATGGAGGTTCTAACCGATGAATAGAGGAAAGAGGTACATCAGACCATTGCAAATTTCCAGAGGTTGTGCCTAGAGACCTTCAGTATGACTCGAGGCGGGCCATTTCAAAAGACTCAACTGCCGATTCCATCCCTACAAGGCGAGTCTAACAATCAGAGCCTGCGGAGATCATTCTAGGAAACACTTAATGAGACAGTAAATCATGCACTCATTAATCAATCCGGTGTATTGGTGAATACTTTACACGGATTGATGAGGAAGATAGTGGATGGATCCATCACTTAGGAGTTGCCTTAAGGATTGGTCTATCTTCCACAGAGGTCATCAGCGCCTATCACTCTAAGCTCGGCTCCACCGATGATAACTCTCCTGCCACCAATGACTTACGGGATGGAGCACAACACAGTGCCAAGTTTCATACCACCAGCCTTGATACCGATTAGTGTGCAGTCGTAAGCATACTAACCTCTGGTGAGTGCAGCTCCACCGGGGTACCATCACACGGCCTATTATGGGCCTCAATGTCAACAGATGGGTTTTGAAGGAATTGTGCCCTAGAATAATTACTAGCATTAAGAGAGAGCAGCGATGCTAGTACAACATTATCCAGCGCCAAGAGAAGATGATTTCGCCTTCAAGTCATATAGATTATAAGGGATCAGTTTGGGATCAAGCCGAAAGAGTAGAGCTATATGTATCAGCACCTATATCCAGATTGGTTCGATAGAGTGCCGCTACCGAATAGGTACAGAGTCCTAGATTTTTCAAAATTTTCTGGTTAGGACAGTACTTCGACGATTGAGCATATCAACCGTTTCCACGCACAATGTGGAGAGACATCAGCTGAAGAGGCGCTCAGAGTTAGATTCTTTCTGTTATCTCTATCGGGTTTGGCTTTCTCTTGGTTTTCTTCGCTACCACCGAATTCGATCGAGGGATGGGCCGATTTAGAGAAGCAATTCTATAAGTACTTCTTTGCCAGGATTCATGAGATGAAGTTGATAGACCTGATGGCTATGAAGCAACATATTAATGAATCGGTGCCGGAATATATCCAACGCTTCTATGATGTAAATAGCCGATGTTATAGCCTTAGCCTAATCGACGTTTAGTTGATCGAATTAGCATTTCAGGGTCTTCTGCCACCGATTAGGTAGAGGTTTTCTTCCTAGGAGTTTAACAGCTTGTCACACCTAGCACATAGAGTATCGGCACATGAGAGCCGATTTTAAGAAATACGTAAAGAGAAAACGTAGAAACGAGTAGCTCATGTGCAATTTTATTCATCGGATTCAGAGCAGGAAGACTCCGATGGTGACATCGCTTTGGCTGAATATGCTAGATTGAAGAAGACGGTAACTTGTCCATGGGTTAAAGCCACTGAGAAAGAATAAAAGTATGACTTTGATATTAACAAGGCAAAAAAGATTTTTTATTTGTTACTGAAGGAGAAGCAGATCCAACTCCCACCGAATCATGTGATTCCATCGGCGAAAAAATTGAAGAAAAGAAAATATTATAAGTGGCATAACACTAGCTCCCATAACACAAATGAGTGCAAAGTCTTTCATCAGCAGATCCAATCTGCTGTCGAACAGGGAAGGATAAAGTTTGATAAAACAGCAAAGCTAATGAAGATAGATGAAAATCCCTTCCTGATGAACATGGTGCATGTTGGCTCGTCAAGCTTCCATGTTGAAGAAAGCCAAACTCTAAGATACCACATCAAAGCTCATCGGTGTCAAGAAAGAGAGCAACATGCCACAACATGTAGGAACAATGAGAAGGTTGATCCACATTAGGAGTGCACTTTCTTTCATTTCTGTTGAGAAAATAATGAGGCTCCCATCTATCAGGGATTGCCCAGAGTGCACCGAAAAGTGTGACCAAGATGACATTAGTTCCGATGATCAGCGCCCAAGGAAGCGAATCCCTGTAAGAGATCGATTGGGTTTGCCCAAGCAAGAGCCAGAGATTATTGATGATTGGCACGTTCGAAATGAAGATATGTGGCAAGGAGATCAGAACCCTTTGCAAAAGACCTGATGGTGCCCGGAAGGTTTAACGCGGAGTCAGAAAAGAAGGCTTCAATGTCAGAGGCATCAGGAATAGCTAGAGGAAGAGTACGAGGAGTATCGACAGAATAAACGTTGGGTGAGAAAGAAATGACACCCAAAGAAGAAAGCCGATACAGAAGATAAGCCGAAAGAGGTAAACATGATTTTTGTATTGCCAGTAGAATGCAGGGCACCCCCATCAGATAATAAAGATGAAGAGGAATTGACTGCATAATTACTGTTACAGCCACAATCGACAACATTCGAGAAGATAGAGGAAGATGAACATCAGTATTTAAGGCCTCTGTACATCAAGAGACATCTTGATAGCAAGCCGTTGTCAAAGATGTTGGTTGACGGAGGAGCCGTCGTTAATATAATGCCTTACTCCACTTTCCGTAAGCTCGGTAAGATAAATGAAGACTTGGTAAAAACCAACATGGTATTGAAAGTCTTTGGTAGCAACTTATCGGAAGTAAAACGCTCCCGACCAAGTTTTTTGTGATTGACGGAAAAGGTTGATATAGTCTCTTACTGGGAAGGGACTGGATTCACACCAACTGTTGCATTCCTTCTACAATGCACCGGAGTTTAATGCAATGGCAGGGCGATCAGGTCAAAGTCATTCAAGCCGATAGATCAGTTGCCGTGTCAATGGCTGATGCGCCCAACTTTGAGAAGATGGATTGCCTTTCTGGACGAGTTTGGGTAGGGGATTTTTTAAGGGTATCGGATCTTGGCCTCTAGCCGATCAATGAGATGATTCTAGGCCAGGATCCGTGTCTAGAGAAATAGATGATGAAGAAGGAAAGCTCAGAAAAGGAGATATCTAAGCAGGAGATAGACCAAGACCGACATATATTAGTGCTAAGTTGTCTCCTTCTATAAAGGAAAAATTGAATGCATTATTAAAAGAATTTCAGGACTGCTTCACGTGGGAATATCATGAAATGTCCGGACTTAGCTGATCGATTATAGAACATCACCTAAAAATAAAAACATGATTTTGGCCAGTAAAACAGAGTTAGAGAAGGTTCAAGCTAGATATGTATCCCTACATAAAGGCCGAAATTACAAGATTATACGAAGCAAATTTCATAAGGCCATGCCGATATGCGAAATGGATATCAAATATAGTACCCGTATGGAAGAACAGCCAGCTGAGGGTATGCGTAGATTTTAGGGACCTAAACAAAGCCATACCTAAAGACAAGTACCCGATGCTGATCGTGGATTTGCTAGTTGATGCGGCATCAGGACACATAATCATTAGCTTTATGGATGGGAATACTGGGTATAATCAGATATTCATGGCAGAACAAGACATTCCAAAAACTGCATTCAGGTGCCTCGGTGCTATCGGATTATTCGAGAGGGTCATCATGACTTTCGGTGTAAGGAACGCCAGGGCGACATATCAAAGAGCAATGAATTACATATTTCATGACTTGATCGGCTCGCTGCTGGAAATTTACATCGACGACGTCGTCATAAAATTGCAGGATGATGAAGGACATCTAGCCAATCTAAGAAGGATTTTAGAAAAAGCAAAGAAATATGGCCTTCGCATGAACCCAAAGAAATGTGCCTTTGGTGTGTCGGCTGGGAAGTTTCTAGGGTTCATGGTTCATGAAAGATGAATTGAAATAAGTCAGAACATTATTCAAGCCATTAAGAAGACAATACTGCTAGGGAATAAAACAGAGTTGCAATCATTAATTGGCAAGATTAATTCCGTTCGCCGGTTTATATCAAATTTGTTAGGCTGGTTGGAACCATTCACGCCATTGCTAAGAATAAAAGAGGGAGAGGAATTTATCTTGACTGATAAACATCAGAAAGCATTTGATAAAATCAAGAAATACTTAAGCTCTCCTCCGATTCTAATCCCACCAAGGCCTGGCAAGCCATACAAGTTATATTTGTCGGCCGATGATGTAAGCATTGTGTCAGTGTTGATTCAAGAATTAGAACGAAAAGAGCGCGTTGTGTTTTACCTAAGCTAACAGTTATTAGACGCCGAGGTAAGGTACCCCGCAGTTGAAAAAATGTGCCTATGTCTTTATTTCTCTTGCACTAAATTAAGGCACTATATACTATCGACGTAATGCACGGTCATATGTAAGGCTGATGTCATTAGTACATGCTATCGGCTCCAATTTTAAAGGGGAGGATTGACAAATGGGTATTTGCATTGACAAATTTTGATTTACAATATGAATCGGCTAAAGCGGTCAAGGGCCAAGGCATCGCCGATTTCATTGTGTAGCACAGAGATAGGGCAGCAGACTATGTGGAGCCGATACCATGGATACTTTTCTTTAACAAATCAGTTTGCAGGCATGGATGCGGCATTGAGCTAGTAATCATACCGCCTCAGGGGTCAAGCTTTGAGTTCGTTTATACTATTAAGCCTTACCGCATTAATAATCAGGAAGAGTATGAGGCGGTACTCAAAGTATTGAAGTTGTTAGCCGAGATAGAAGCCGATGTCGAGATCATGGGGGATTCCTTGTTGGCAATTAGATAACTATTCGAGTATGACTACAAAGATGAAAATTTGAGGGCTTATTTTGAACAATGCCAATAGTTGTTAAAAGGATTTAAGATGGTGTCACTGACGTACATATCAAGGAACCAGAACCTAAAAGACAATGACCTGGCACAATCTGCATCAGGGTATCGACTGATGGATAAGCTAGTAGAAGCAGAAATAGCCGATATCGACGCTGAAGACTGGAGGGCCAAAATAGTAAGCTACCTACGGGATCCATCCCAATCGCCCTCAAGAAAACTCTAGTATAGAGCACTGATATATGTATTACTGGATAAGGAATTGTATTAGCAGATGACTGATGGGGTTTTATTAAGGTGCCTAAATCTAGAAGAAGCCAAAGTCATGATGTGCGAGGTACACGAAGGGATTTACGGAACTCATCAATCGGCCCATAAGATGAAATGGCTACTATGATGCATAGATTATTTTTGGCCGATGATGCTCGAAGATTGCTTTAAGTATTACAAGGCATGTCAAGACTACCCAAAATTTGGAAACATACAACGAGCTCTCGCGTCAGCCATGAATCCAATTATCAAGCCATGGCCATTCAGAGGTTGGAGAATAGATATGATCGGCCAAATCTACCCATCATCTAGCAAGGGACATAAGTTTATACTTGCCGCAACCGACTACTTCACCAAGTGGGTAGAGGCAATCCCTTTGAAAAAGGTGACTTCTCAAGAGGCCATAGAGTTCATCAAAGAGCATATCATTTACAGGTTTAGGTTTCCGCAAACAATCACCACCGATCAAGGATTGATATTTATATCAGAAGGGTTCCAAAAGTTCGCTACAGGCATGGGAATCAAGTTGCTAAATTCGTCACCCTATTATGCTCAAGCCAACGGTCAATCCGAAGCCTCAAACAAAAGTCTAATAAAGTTGATCAAGCATAAGATTACAGAATAGCCCAAGAAGTGGCACACGACTCTAGCCGATGCACTATGGGCATATCGGATGGCTTGCCACAGATCAACCCAAGTGCCGCCTTATCAGTTAGTCTACGGGTATAAAGCCATGCTGCCATGGGAAATAAACATTAGCTCCATGCGCCTTGCTCTTCAGAACGATTTAACGGCCGATGACTACTATAAGCTAATGACCGATGAGTTGGAAGATTTGGTACAGAATCGGCTTCGTGCGCTCAGAAAGATAAAAGAGAACAAGACGAGGGTGGTGAGGCATTATAATAAGAAAGTATCGACCAAAACATTTGAAAAAAATGATTTAGTCTAGAAACTCGTACTACCGATCGGGACTAAAGATAATCACTTTGGCAAATGGTCTCCTAATTGGGAGGGTCCCTATCAGATAAGTCGAGTTGTACCAGGCAACCCCTACATTTTGATGATATTAGAAGGAGAAGAATTCGTGAAAGCGCTAAATGGGAAGTACTTGAAGAAATATCACCTAAGCGTCTGGATCGAGACTTAATCGGCCAATAGGCCGATATGCACAAAACAAAGACATCATTCAAATAGCCGATACCGAGGGTATCACCTTTAGAAACAATCAGATAGCCAATACCGAGGATATCACCTTTAGCCAAAAGTAAAAACAAGACATTGTAGGCAAAGTAGAATATCACCATTAACAATTACGAAAGAAAAAGTTTAGGAGTCACACGAATACGACATCAAAAGAAAATATATAACTACTCATGGGTCCCCAAGAAAGGCGATGAGAATAGCCACAACATGGTCACGAACACTGTTGATAGTCTTTAGATCCTGACGGTCTTCCTCGTCACTTCTAGGGATCAGCTTCGTTTGTTGATATCGATGAAGCGCGTCCTTGGTGTAGTTGGGCAGATCCTATCTTCAGGAGATGATCTCCGCCGTTATTTCAGCCAGCCGCTTCTCGCGTAGGGCGATGTCAGTACGGACTTCTTCAAGCTGAGAAAGGAGTTCTTCTTCCCTAGATCATAGCTACGTGATCTCATCATTGATCGTAGAAGGCTCAGCAATCAAGTCTTCAAGATTCGCTTTCTTGGCTAAAATGACATCCCGATCGGCTGGACCGTGCTGGTGCCATTGCCTCCGCTCAGCGCTATCAGCTAACTGCTATTGAATACACTCGTAGCGTAGCCAGAAAGCTTCAAAATACAAACTTGGAGACAAGTCCTCCAACAGGTCCTTGGGAAGCCAATCCTCTATATCAGCAAGCCTCGCTCTGATCGACGCTAAGTCAGTCACAAGTGCGCTGATCGGCTCCTAGAGATGCCGTAAGACATCAACTAGGACCTCACGGACATCATTGGGGATTGGCGCAGCTTTGGCTAGAGCACCTTTATCGACTGAAGCATCGTCGACAAGTTCCCTAATGTCAAAAGGGAACATCTCTATGAACTCCTGCACATGAAGGGCATAATGAAAATGATGATAAAACATGCAGTAGAAAGAAATGAGGGGCTAACCGATGGGAGCCCAGCAGGATCGGCAACGACCAATGGCACAGTGGACTGAATATGACCATCGGAGGAGGTTCCCAGGCCACCAGAAGCAATAGCAGATCTAAGATCAGTGGAAAGGTCGACCGACGAATTAGAGGTCACCGATACAGGATGGGAGCCAGCCGTTGGACTCACCATCGGCCGATCAGCCATGACCACAACTGGATCCATGGCAGCCAGACGATCGTCCACAGTAACGATGGCAGCCGCAGCCTGTCAGCTTACAAGGTCAGCAAAAAGAAGGGCAAGAATAAGACCATCGACACCATTAAGGTCACTTACAGGCGCCGACGTCATCAAGGGAGTAGCGGCCGATGCCGTGGTAGGAGATCGGATCAGTGTCGGTGGATCATGGATAGACGGTCTCTACGAACGAGGAGGAACCACCATGACATTCTTAGGAGGCGAAGCAGTACTTCCCGATGCCTTGGGCGCCCCACACTTCTTTGCCCCTTTATGAGTAGGTGGGACGGTGATCGATGAAGCAGCATTCAAAAGATTCATGGGAGTCCGCGCGTCACACCCCATATTAGGATTGTCTGATGGAAAGGCATAGCGGATCGGCTTCTCGCTCTGACTTCATGTCGGCACAGCAGGGCGGGTGTTCTGCAAGAAATAAACGCACATTACCTGAGTACTTACAGCACGAATGAAGTAAAAAGATTCAGCAAAAGATAGAGACGATACCTCATCATCGGTCCTCGGGAAGTCAGGATAGAAGTGGGATGACAAATGGAAGAAGGTTGAAAAGGTGAAGCCGCCATTCACTCTAAAAAGCTCAAACGAGACAGAGACATCGGTACAAGGGGAAAAATCCCCCAACTCACAAAAATCAGGAACAGGAAGAAAGGTCTTAATGTATCGGTGCTCTATCGACCCGATACGGCACCGAGCTCTGATCTTGCCAACGAAGAAGAGATCCATCAGCAACTGACCAAGACCAAAATGATGAGAGTACACCATCGGATGGTAAGAAATAAACCCATTTGTGATTGAGAAAATTGATTATTTGCCCTCTTGTCGTCCACCTCCTTGCTCCTATGCCATGCCGGCTATGTCTCACCTTGGCCAATCGGTGTCCGCCACCACCGCGGCCACCACCTCCTCGTCCGTTGGACGCCACGCAGCTGAGGTTCCTCTCATCCTTCCATTGCCGCCTTCACAGGCTGGCTACACTCCAGGACACTTCGGCCGAATGACGCGTGCCACTTGTTCGACGAATTGCTGCTCTAGGCCACCCTAGATCACGCCTTGAATGGCCTCCTCGTGGCTCTCACCCACGCGTTGCCATCCACCACCTGTAGAGATGGCCCCTCCCTCGCCGTCGAGCTCTTCGGGCGCATGGCGCTATCAGGCCACCGGGCATCGGCACCCACCATCCACACCTATGGCATCGTCATCGACTGCTGCCGCCGCGACCACCGCGCGGACCTCACGCTCGCCTTCGTTGCATGCCTTCTCAGGATGGGCCTTAGGCTGGGCGTCATCATGTTGAGCAACCTCCTCAAGGGCCTCTGCGATGCGAGGTGGATGGAGGAGGCCTTGGACATGCTACTCCGCAGGATGCCCAAGCTAGGCTGTGTGCTAGACGTTGTCTCGTACTGCATACTTCTAACAGGAGAAGTCAGCAGGCGCGTGAGATGCTACGGATGATGACTAAAGGAGGTGTTGCTGCACCAAATGTGTTTGCGTACAACATTGCCATCGATGGTTTCTTTAAGGAGGGTGAGGTGGAAAAAGCATGCGGCTTGTTCCATGAGATGAAAGAACAGCGCATTTCATCGGATGCGGTTACTTATAACTCGATTATCAATGCACTATGCAAGTCAAAGGCAATGGACAAGGCTGAGAGGGTTCTTGAAGAAATGGTCCTTGATGGTGTTCGACCTGATAGTATGACATACAATTGTTTGATCCATGGATACTCTTTGGGAATGTGGAAGGAGTCGCTAAAATGTTAAAAGAAATGTCAAGCTGTGGTGTCGTACCAAATGTTAGCAGTTGTAACTCATTCATTGATGCTCTCTGCTAGCATGGTAGAATCAAGGAAGCAAAATGTATTTTTGATTTAATGGTTCTGAAGTGCCCCAAACCTGATATTATCTCCTACTCTACCCTACTTCATGGATATGCTACTGCTGGATGCTTTGCTGATGTGCGTAATCTTTTAGTTTGATGGTGAGTAATGGTATTGTACCTGACCACCATGTTTTCAACATGCTGATTGACACATATGCTAAATGTGGAATGATGGATGAGGCTATGCATATATTTGAAGACATGCAGAAGCAAGGAGTAAACCCTGATGTAGTCACCTATACGACCGTGATATCCTCTTTTTGCAGAATGGGTAGGCTGGCTGATGCTGTGGACAAATTCAATGAAATGACTGATCTTGGAGTGTCACCTGACCTAGTTGTTTACCAGTGCCTGATTCATGGTATGTGTCATCAAGGTGATTGGTGGAAAGCTAAGGAAATAGTTTTTTAAATGCTAAATAAAGGTATTTGTCCTGACATTGTTTTCTTTACTTCAATAATTAGCAACTTATGCCATGAAGGAAAGGTAAATGAAGCTCAAGAAGTCTTTGATTTGATGATATGTGCTGGTTAGAAACCTAATGCTATTACATATCATGCACTAATGGATGGATACTGCTTAATTGGCAAGATGGAAGAAGCAATGCAAATACTTGATGATATTGTGTCTGCTGGTTTTCTACCTAGTGCTATTACCTATGGCACATTTGTTAATGGCTACTGCAAAAATGAAAGGATTGATGATGCATTGACTCTATTCATACAAATGCTGTGTAAGGGAGTTGAACCTAATATTGTTATATATAACATCCTACTGGATGGGCTATTTCACGCCAAGAGAATAGCTGCTGCAAAGAAAATGTTCCACGAGATGATTAGAAGTAGAATAACCATGGACATTGTCACATACAGTACAATTCTCTGTGGACTCTATAAAAACAATTGCATTCATGAGGCAATCACGCTGTTCCAGAAATTGTGGGCAACGAATGTGATATTTGATACCAGGGCTCTCAATATTATGATCAAGGCAATGCTTGATGCTAAGAGATTAAAACAAGTCAAGGATTTGTTTGCTGCTATCTCTGCTAAAGGGCTCGAGCCTTCTGTTGAGACCTACCGCTTAATGATGAGAAATCTTATAAAAGAAGGATTTCTGGAAGAGGTAGAACAATATCTTCTCATCAATGGAGAAGACTAGCTATGCTCCAAACTCTCATTTGCTTAATGATATCATTAGGGTGTTATTGGATAAAGGTGAGATAGTCAAGGCTGGAAGCTATCTCTCTAAAATTGATGGGAAGAACCTGTCACTTGAAGCCTCAACCATTTCATTGCTAATATCTCTCTTCTCAGAAAAAGGGAAATATTGGGAACATATAAATTTGTTGCCCTTAAAGTATCAACCTATTAGTGATATGTCCGCTCTAGAGGCAACATAGAGATGTTGTATGTGGCATCCTATATTTATGAAATATTATTCTATTTTTTTAATAGATATTATCAATATAGATCAATGAGTATATGATTTATTCATGAGACTTCTAATGTTGAATGCTATTTCTAAATAATCCTTGATTATATGTCATATGAGGAACATATATGATCGTGAGATCAACATATGTATTGACTAATGACATTGTCTTATAGATCATGGGTATGGAGATACCAAGTCAATAATATGAACATTTGTTAGATAACATATGTTGGATAGACCCCACTATAAGACACCGTTGAGATTTGATGTGTCCTTAGACCTAAGATCATCATGATTTCTAATATATGTGGTTACTTTGAGTCTACTAAATGCTACTCCGTAACTGATAGTTATAAAAGCACTCTTCAGATTTGCAGAAATATATACTAGGATGTAAGTGGTCAAGATAGAATTTGCCCCTCCTAATAAATGGGAGAGATATCTCTGGTCCCCTTAATATAATAGATTATGTAAGTACATGGCCATGCCGAGGTGATTGAAGAGTCAACCACGAGTTTATAATCCAATATGAGATCGAGAGAGTGATTGAGCTATGAAGAGGATGGCACAAGTTTCACCTTAAGCTCAATCGTTATCGTGAGGTAAAAGGATTTGTACATAAAAATATTACAAGTTCAGTCGATATGATCTTTACGTATACTTGGGTTAATATGCTTTACTAGAGGCCGCTATTAACAGGGTAATTGGAAAAGAGTTTCCGAACATAACCAAGTATATGTGAACTTACTGGGTCGCACACTTAATGGGTTAGGACATTGTAGGACCGAATCTAGCGACCAGAGGGGGGGTGAATGGGCGCAAAACAGAAAATCAGCGGAAAATAAAATTCTGGACAGAAGGTCCAAATCGGAAGTTCCGATTTGGAGCC
>KE370772.1:24287-42760 GCA_000418225.1 Zizania latifolia
GCTTCAGCTCCGTGCACCCGGATTAGACTGGCACGCCCTCGCGACCCCTCTGTCCGACCAGCGTCCATCCGTGTACCTGAGTCGCACGCGAACTCCGTCACGGTCAAGTCTTCTCTTCTTCTTCATTCCTCGTTGACAATCACTCATCATCCCATGGTACACACCATGGCTCCTCAGACATCTATTGAATAAGATTCAAATTTGAGTCGGTTCGAATAGAGATCTAAGTTTGGATAGAGATTTGAGTAGACTTCTATTGGGCCTAGGAGGCCTAAGTGAGGATGTATGTATATAGGGCGAGGGGCTCATGGTGGGATGCATCTTGTTTACGTGCTTCTGCATAGCCACCACGAGAAAACCTTAGTCAACCTCTCTCGAGCCAAACCGACCGTGTGATTATTGTACACTTTGTGATTGGCGTTCCACCCTTAGACGTGTGGATACCAATAGAGACGTGATCGGCTAGATTATAGTGCTGGTCAGCTTGGTGAGAAGACGTTTTGCGTGGAGGAGATGATCCGATTGGCTACTTCCACTATTACCTAGAGGCACGCTTGTTGGATGAGCTTCTCTAATTCTTTTTCCATTGCTCAATGCGTCTAGCGGTAACGATCCATTGTCTCTCTCCCGCATGGTGTCCTAGTGTGCGTGGTAGAAAAGTTTTGTTTTTCGCTATCGTAACCTACTCGTACTCCTTCACAGTCATCTTAGGTCACTAGTTACTGGTCACTCTATCTGAAGCAGGAATATTGGCTTTGTAAAAAGTTTATTTGACCTCTTTTTTGTTGATTTTGTTAGTTGAGTGATGCCTTGAAAATTATATTCATGAGCAGAACTATTGCATGCGGATATATATTGAACTGTACAATGAAAAATGGTAGGCCAAGTGTGTGTGTTACCAAATTGGTTAGTAATGAACATAGATGTACCTCTCAGTTCTAAGATGTGTATGCAGAGGGATGAGCATGTAGAACATAGCCGCCAATCTACATCTTGAAGCAGTGGAGATAACATCTGAGATATACAGTTTAGTTTTGTGCTTTTCTTTTGAAGAAAGGCCTAACGAATACCTTTGCCATGCTTTCAGTCATGGCACTACTTATTTTCTGAATATGCATGCATCTTTGGCAGTAACAATTCTGGGTGGATTACATGATATGCTAGGATTTATTTTACATTTGGTTTGTTGAATTCCTATGGATGGAAGGATATTGGAGATGCCGATGCTACATTCTCTGAGCTGATAAATTTGAAGGTGAGATGATTAATGCAATGTCCTATTTTGTTCCAGTGAAAGCTTACCATCGTTGAAATTTCAACTGCTTGGTTGTTTTTTTTCCGTAGTCTTAATGATTACGGAATATATTAGCAGTTTAGAGAATACTGTTTATCAAATAAACTTTAATGATGAACAAGGAATTTCTTGAAAAAGTTTCTATTTCTTGTTATTGCATTGATTCTTGTGGTGGTACTGTCAACGTATAATAGAGTTACTCATTAATATCCTTGAAAAATGTTGCAATGTTTATAACCCTATTTGGATGATGAAAAGGCAGTAGCCAGTAGCTAATCAGAAGACAGTAATAAGCATGAATTTCACAAAACCCCGGGTTCTGGGATTCAGGTCCAGTAATCCCCATTGTTTGAGGCAATCTGTGTCACAAAACAAATTCTGTCTACCTTTTGTGACTGCTTTATATTGCTGGGCCTAGGCTTATTTACTTTTGATTCATTGAATTCCCGTAGAAGAAATGAATTTTGAACAAGCTGATACAATGTTCTACTATCAGCAGGGAAGATTGAATTCACATCAAGTTCTCCTACTGCACAAAGGTGAGATCAGTAATGCAACTATTTTCTTTCTTTCGATGAAAACGTACTATGTTGAAGTTTCAGCTGCTTGGTTTCTATATAAAGTCAAAAAAGTAGGGAGTATATTGGCAACATAGGGAGTGTTGTTTTAAGGAAGGGGTATGACAGGACAGAAATATAAAAATATTCTGCCAATAATTTTGCTCTTGTTTACAACTTAGCTGCCTCCTGCTCTCTCTGTAAAGTGATGGCACCTTCTTTCACATGACAGACTGTAAATTTGAAGTCAAGGAAGTGCATTCACATGGCTGCGGAAGGTACAAGTTCTTACGACTTTAAGCGTCTTATTTTTACAGGTCATTTTTCAGGTTCAGTTTATTTCCACTGGAATTCTGCTAGCACTGTAGACATATATGGTTTTCAATTCAGGCTATGTGCTTAGTTGAGAAATATGAAGTTACCGACGCCATATTTTATGGATATGTACAGTTTCATCATGTTTTGGGCATGGTGCCGGCTCTGAGCTGAAATAATGTTTTGGACAAGGCAGAGGCTACCCTCGTACAGATGGTTGATGATGGTGCTGTGCCCGATAACTTCACATACAACACTCTGATCCATGGATATTCCGATATGGGTCTTCAACCAGATGTTATTAATTGCAGCTCGTTCATGGTCTCCCTTTGCAAGTATGGAAGGACCAGAGATGCAAAAGACTTTTTTGATTCCATGATTTCAGAGGGCTGAAAACCTTGTCTGATCTTTTACTCTATTCTGCTTCGTGGGTATGGCAGAGAAGGTTGTCTTGTTGACTGCTATGGGCATGGCATGTAGCGCGTGGTACAGTAGCATTACTATCAGGAACAAGTTGACCTTCCACAACAATAATAATGTATGTGTTGCCTAAACAATATGCTAGATTATTACGATAGAGATATAGTTATTTTAGTATTATATTAGTTAGGAAAATATTGGTTTTAGTTATGAATTATAAATAGAAATTAGATTGGTTTTCATAGCAATAGAGATTAGTTCCTTGTATAAGTCAATCATCCCTATATATAAATGGATCTCATATATACTCTATTATTAAGCAAACAATGAATCTCTATATTTAGCTTTTTTCAAAGCCTCTTAGCTTGATAGGGAGAAAACCTGCCTGAGCTATTAGAGAGTGAGTGCCCTATCCCCTGATCTTCGGACCCTTTTCCTAGCGAGCTCATAACATTGACATGAACAATCTATTTAATTTGATGGTAGGGGATGGTATTTCACCTAATCAATGAGTTTTCTCCGTAGTCATTGATGCATATGTTAAATGTCGAATGTTTGATATGGCTATGTATATCTTTAAAGAAAAGCGCCAGCAAGGAGTGGCCCCTGATTTGTCCACCTATTCGGCAGTAATATCTGCAATTGTGCAGGATGGGTAAGTTGGATGATGCTATCGAGAAATTCAATCAGATGGCTGATCAGAGAATACGGCCTAACAATGTTGTTTACCACTGCCAGATTCAGGGCTTTTGCACCCTTGATGATTTAGTGAAAGCTGAGGAATTGGATACTGAAACGATGAATAAAGGTATTTGTCTTGATATCATGTTTTTTTGTTCACAGGAGGAAGGATGATAGAAGCACAAGGTATATTTGACTTGATTGTACGTACTTGTCAGAGCTCTGATGCTACCATGTTTAATTCTCTAATGGATGGATATTGCCTTGTTGGCAACACGAAGAAAGCATTGAGAGTGTTCTGTGCTTATGGTGTCAGCTGGCATTGAACCGGATGTTGTCACCTATGGCACACTTGTTAATGGATGTTGCTGCAAGAATGGAAGGGTGGTTAACGATGGGTTGACACTTTTCAGAGAAATGTTGAGTAAGCTAGGGACTTAAGCCCACAACTATTTCATATAACATCATATTGGATGGGTTGTTTCAGGCTGGGAGACAACTGCTGAGGCAAAGAAGCAGTATTGCGAAACGATTGAAAACAGAATCCTAGTGAGAATTGTCATGTACAATATAGTTCTTGGTGGACCTTGTAGAAATAACTGTACTGATGAAGCGATCACGTTATTCCAGGAATTACGTGCAATTGCAGTGAAGTTTGATATTAGAACTTTCAATGTTATGATTACTGCAATATCCAAGGTGAGGCTTAGGATCTGTTTGCTTCTATCGGGTTGGTTCCTAATGTTCATACATACCAGTATACCACATAATTATTGTCATTCAATTAAAACAAGGGTTAGTGCAAGAGGCCACTGATCTCTTTTTGACAATGGAGATGATTGGCTGCGCTATCACCTCTTGTCTTCTATTCACTTTTTTATACTATAAGTTTGGTTGATTTTTTAAGTTAAACTTCTTCAACTTTAATCAAAATTTTAAAAATATGTTAACATCTATAATATATAATAAATACTCTATTAAAACATATATCGTGATGAATTTAATTTAATTAATTTAATGTTGTAATTGTTTATATATTTTATATAAAATTGATTAAAGTTAGAAAAGTTTGACTTATAATAAATCAAATAATTTATTTATATGTAAAGGAAGTAAATCTTATAATCAAAGTGTTATCGAAAAAAGAGGACATACTCAGTGCCATAATCTCTCTCTCTCTCCAAACTTGACGAGCAGAACTTCTCACTTGATGCTTCAACTGCGCTGTGTGTCTCTCTTCTCAAAAGAAGGGGGGAATTTTGTGAACACAAAAAATTGCTCGCTACAAAGTATCAGCCTTTGGATGAAGTAATGCCCAACGATATATTATTCTTAAAACGAGCGTGCGCACGCCGTGACGCAGTTGCATTGTACAAATAACCAGCAACAATTTTTCGCCAGAAAAATGAATGAACTGTAGAATCACATGACAGGACAGGATCATAGTTACATCTGGATCGATCTCAAGCAAAATAATTTCATAGGATATTTATCAAGAAAAGGAGCAGAAACTCTGCCTTCGCCGTCCTCGCTGTGTCCATTGAGATGATATTCTTTCTAGTTGTGCGTGCCAGACACGATTTTTTTAGATTGGGTGTTTTTCTTGGCCTGCCTGATCAGCTAACTAATTTTGATAGAAGTTTTGCACGGTCAACTCATTTTATGCAGACTGCTGTAGCAGCGTCTCAGGGTCTTCTGCTACCTTGAACGATTAGTTTCAGATTCTGTTGGGCATGATTCAAGTGTGATGACGAATTATTCATCCTGGACTTTCAAGTTCTTACGTCCTGACTGACATCGTTGAGTTTCATTCAGCGAGATTGATTTCGGTCGGTCTTCCTACACGTGGGCTTTTTTCAGTCTGAAACTCTGAATCATCTCTGCCTGGCTTGTACGTGCCGTGCAGTACTTGTCAGTAACAATCTTAGAATGATTTTATCATTCTAAGTAGAGCGTCAGGATGTAGGAAGGGTCACAGAACTTGCTACAGTGGTACGAAATATATGCATTCTTGCTTTTGAATTACGGTCAAACCAAAGAATATGAATATTTATTCAACAAGAAATATAAGTCATCAAGTGCACGCAGACACGCATGACGAACAAGAAATCAATATATACAAACCAACAAGTACCTTCTTCGAAAAAACATCTATAAATAAACACAATTGATAAACAATTAATGGACAAATGTCGCCTTAAACCTTCATTTGGAAGCACCGTTGTGTGCTGTGCCATCCTCGCTTCAGAACGCAGCTACAAGCAGCATCACTCAAGAGAACCACCAAATCATTATCTACAAAAAGAAAAGGAGAAACATGTAAGAAGAAACTACCTACTTGTGGAGTAAGTTTATTGCAGACTGAAAATTCATCCGTTTGCTCAAAGGGAGACCAGAGTTCAGTCGAATGGATCAAGAGTCATTCTTAGCCTGATCCAACTAATGAACGAACATGGAGAGCGAATTAATCAGGAACAGGTAGCTACGCGTAAAGGTAAAACTTGGCACACAATTAACGGCATGCTTACGCAGTTACGCTATCTACATACCAAGAACACGCACAGGCTGACCCAGGGACGAAGCCAGGAACGGATGAAGCCAAGCGGTGAGTTGACTATTGATTCTTTCATTTCTTCAAAGTTTTTTATACCATATTTTGGTGAAATGACAACGGAATTATAGAGCTAGACTCGAGGCATAAGCCTTAGTTTCCCTATGTTAGCCCTACCACTGTAACTCAATATAATCATGAAAAAGAAAAACTATAAGATTTGGTATATATTGGCTCTATTGTGATGATGGTTTTAGCACCCTACACGTATGGACTAAGGCTTGTGTATCTCATCTTCTTCGTTGCTACCACCGGGGTTTCTTTTTGTCCGAGGTGGCGCAGATGCATAGCTTGAAAGGCGAGGCTGCTGGCTAGAACCATATCGAACACCTTGTGCGAGTACTGTAGAAAATCCGACAACAGCGGAGAACAAGAACAGGGAGCTCTGATTTGGGGCAATTTTCTTTCTGTTATTTCTCACCGAATAACAAGTGCAGAATTCATTAAATGCATGGGCTAGAAACTTCGTAATCGTGCCATCACACGATCCTACATGCAAGGAAATTAGCTATGCCATCCCACAGCCATGCAGCACACTCACGACATACGCACACACGCGCTAAAACTTCAGGAAATGCGTCCATCTGTTATTAGCCCAGCTCATTTGAACGCCTTGGCGCCACGCAGGGAGCTAACAGCAATAGAGGCGACGGCGCCGTGGCCGCGCTCTGGGCACACGTCGTTGCACCACCGATCGATGTCGTGCCCGTACGTGTTCCGGAGCGTCCACTGTGAGAGAGACAGCCTGGTCAGCGGCTCAGCACCACCAGCCAAGGTATTGAAAATGGAGGGCGGAACGGCGGAGAGGCGTGAGGTCGTCGAGGATCGGCGCGGTCGTCTTCCTCCCGGCTGGCGATGGAAGTGTGAAAGGTGAAGACGAGTTCGAGCTCTCTTAGCAACTGGAACGAGAGAATAGGAGTCCAAGCTGGAGGAAGCGAACACGGAGAAATGGAGTGGCTTAGGGTCACTGCTAGGTGGGTCCAGGGAGGTTGCTGGCCTAGAGGCAGGTGATAGGAGGGTAGAGGATTGGGTGAACATAGGAATAAAAACGGAGCAAAAATAGACGGAAATGGGTGTTATCATATCCATTTCCGTAAATGGAAATGAAATTGGATATTGCGAATACGAAAACGGAAACGAATAGTACCAAAAACGAATACGGATCGAATAAGGAACGGACACGGATACGGACCGAATATATGTCGGAATACAATTGCGCGTGATAGGATCTTTTATGAACATTACTATTGTGAGAGATAAGCACTTTAATTGTTTCCGGTCCTTGTGGCTTTTGTTACATCTGCTGTGAAGCACAATAATCTGTCCATCATCTTGAATCTTGATATAAGTTGAAGCAATCTACTTTATCTACTCAACTATATGGTGACATGGTGTTAGGGCATGTACAACCAATAGGTGTTTAGATGGGTGCTTAAAGTAACATCTCTCAAAGCATCGATCGAATTGCCTCGTTCTCCAATCAACTGGAGTTCATTAATCCGGTAATTACTAGCTAACCAGGCAATTTTGTGTGGGCGAGGACACTGCTTCTGGTTTTTTTCACCTGTGACGCTGTAAAGCACCGAGCATGGCAGCCAAGTACTCTGTAAACATCCAGCGTGGCAGAAGAAACAGTTATTTAGACCCTAAGCATCTATCTTAGCAGCCCATTATACATGGCCTTATAGTTTTGGTGCTAACACTTATCCTTCTAATGAACTGAAACTGATTTACAGCGCTATGCATGCTGCTACGGTTGTAATCCACCCTCTTGTAATCGCACACAGCAGGCTGGTAAAATTGAAGCGTGATGGGCTGGCTGTTTTCTGGGACTGTGTGTTGTTTTCTGGAAGTGGGCCTTAAATGCGAAAATTATCCGTTTTTGCTTAGGCGGAATATCCGGTGCCGTATCTATTTCTGGCGGAAATCATCGTTCCATTTCTGGTTCCATTTTTGAACAAAAAATTCTGTATCCGTTTCTGTTTCGAAAAATTCCGTTTCCATATCCGTATAAGCCTCTTCATTTCCGTTTTTCGTCGGAACAGACGGAAACTTTTCGCTCCGTTTTCATCCTTAGGTGAACAACAATGTGATTTCCATGAGGATGGCGGAGAGGCAGGTGATAGGAGGGTAGAGGATTGGGTGAACATGTGTTATGTGATTTCCAAGAGGCTGACCCAGAGGCAGGTGATATTTTAGTAATGTTCTTAATGTTCTTTCTATGAGGCAAATTTTACGGTATATCAGAAATATTATGGACTGTTTATTTTTTTAATCTAATGGCTAGGAGGTAATAGGTCACCCTTGATTTTTCTGCGCAGACTTTTCAATTTTCCGCGTTAACTTTTTATTTTCTGCACATACTTTCTAATTTTCTGCGCTGATTTTCTAATTATCTATCGGTCACCAAGTATTTTTAATTTTAGTTTATTTTTAAACCTAGCTAAAATCAATGGTCCAGATTAATCTTAAGCAAGAGGTAATGGGTGTATCGTAACAGAGCTCTTCTATGAATGTTTGGTTTATACTAGGAATCATTCTTATCTTATTTTTAAGTGTTTGGTTGATAGATAAAATAAAATAAAGTGGTTCTCACATAAAAATATTGTTCTAGAGGTTAGACGAGCTTATTCTAAATTCATAGAACGGTAGCTATCAAACTCAGGACATGAGGATGATCGAGTAGGCCTAAAGTCCTATTAGTTTTCATTTCAAACTATTTATAGCATGAAATATATAGTAAAAGTTTTCAGAGAAATAAAGACAAAAGAATAGCCTAAGGTATTCCACCTGAAATTGCATCGATGTGGTAAGAGTAATGCATGGAGGTATAGGTTATGGGTTTGAATTCTAGCTATCGCACATGCATGACTTGTGACTTGTGACTTACTACGTACCGTGTTTGGATGCTTTCTAGGATGCGAGATATGTTTTGACCTTTTTGCGTAGAAAGTTCAAAAACTATGATCCCACCACTATAGATGCCTATTTTTGTTAAGAAACGGCACACATATCTCTCTATACGTGTTTTTTTAAATCGACACCAATAATATTTGACTATCCGTATCATGTTTAGAGTACCTATTGTTAAATGGACTTGTGCTAGCGTTACGTTTTGTTTTATCTCTAGTTTTCTTTTTGGTGGTTCCTTATTATTATATCAGCTTTTTTTGACCATCACATAACGCTAGCACAAGTCCATTTAACAATAGGTACTCTAAACATGATTCCCGTTTGCTAGTATTTTTTTTTCAATTTTTTTTTCGATTTTCATTTTTAATCCAATTTATGTTTCTCTGTTGGGATAGCTGGGAGTTAAGACAGAGAGCTACAAGGCCGTGACGTACAGGTGGTTATATAACTTTCTACAAATCAGAGTTGAACAATGGATCGTTTACATCCCTTTGACCCTAGTGCAGTGAGAACAGTATGAAAATCGTCCTTTTCATTTTCGGAATTGTACATGTGTTCGTATGTACGAGTTTACAACTTTTTTTTTGAACTCAGTACTTTTGAAGCACTGAAAGTGTAAAAAAAATCCCAATTATCAAATATATATACAAATCACCCTAGCTAGCGTACCTGTACTTCAGAAAAAAAATCGAAACAAATATATATGTAGACATAATTACATTTTGATCAAAGGAATGAATGAAACAAAACGAATTTTGTACATATCTTCCTCTAGTTGTGAAAAAGATACGTACGTATCTTGCTAAAATACAAGATAAGACCTAATCGATCGAGGAACAAAATTAAGCTCCGAATTAAACGGAGCCAATCAGCTGGAGCAGCAGTTGGTCAGAAGTAGCTGTGTTGATCTAGCAGCAGTGCGTGCTGGGGTTGGGCTGCGATGTCGCGCCGCGGAGCATCTCCGTCACCATCCCGATCGCGCTCTCCATCCACCGGCCACCGTCACCCGCCAGCTGCAGCGGCCTCGCCGCCGCGGCCCCGCCGAGGACGTTCATGATTTGCACCAAGAACAGCAGCAGCATAGCCACCTTCGCCGCCGCCGCCATTGTCTTGATCAGAGTCGCGACTTGATTTGCTCTAGTGTTTACTGCTGACAGTGTTTGAGAGAGAGAGGACCAAAGCTAGATGGAGATGAGGAGGTTGCTTCGAGCTGTGGAGCTTGGAGAGAACCTGCCATAGCGATCGCGCTTATATAGATGCGAGCGAGCTAGGGTTGGTCGGTGTGTGTGCAAGCATGGACTGTCCATGCATGAAGCTAGCTGCGAGCTGCCTGCATGGCTGCATGGTTTGAACTTTGAAGTCTAGCTTCTTGACTGTGTCGTTCGTTCAATTCTTGGCATGCATAATAATATATATATTATTATCAATGAATTAGGCCAGGTTTCTGATCTCGCTGTGGTTGCATCACGCGGCTTCAAACTCGATCAAACGCAAAGATGAAGGGAGAATTCTCAATTCTGAATTCGTGCAGGACTTGTTCAATCTCTCTGACTATATCTCCTCCATGTACTGAACCGAGCGTTCTTTTGTCTCCCACGAGGACGAATTTTTTGCGGTCGACCACGCATACACTTCAGTTCAATCTTGAACCGTTCGTTCTTGTTAATTCGACTAGTATTATTTATGTAATGGAGATGCATGCCCTTTTTGAATTGCGTGGGTGGTGGTGGCCGCGCTTCGTTTTGTTTCGTGCATGGTCAAACAAAAGAATATGAATACTATGTTGACTTCAACGAGAGGATTCAAAAAAATGTGTTCAACGGGGGCGTGAAATTCGATGTATTATATTCGTGGCCGGGGTTGGCCTTGGTCATGAAAGGGAGGTTGCAAGGAAAGTTGCGTCTGTCCATGTATGCTGCGCTAATACGTCCGTGTAAGTGCTGTAAATGGAAACGGTCGTTCTCGGCTAATACCCAGTCAATAGATAGTTATGTACGTATAAACATATAGCTACTACATAGGAGTAGCTCCTTCCTTTGCACTTGATTGGTCCAAAAATATGTTTCTTGCATTTACTTAGTACGTTTCATATTTTAAGTTTTTTAATTTTTTGTCAAACTTCTCTATCTTTGACCAAATTTAAAAAATACATTAACATTTACAATATTAAATAAATATACTATTAATATATATATATATTAAATAGGGTATTTAATAAAACTAATTTAATATTATAGTTGATATATTTTTATATAAAACTTATAAAAAATAAAGAAGTTTGATTTATATGAAACGGAGAGTATGAACTAGTATTATATTAGAATCCGATTGTTTTTTATTAATACAGCTGACATGCGTGGGAAAGATTAATGTCTTATTATATGGTATATCAAAAGTCACCTGCATATATGCTGACCTGTGGATGGTTTGGCAAGAATTAAAACTGCATACTAGACTAGCTAGCCAATATTTTAGCCGTCAAGTGGTCAAAGATTTGGAACATGCATGTCATACGACTCGGAAACAACGACTGGTTATTTTTCTAAATGACCAAAGCGAAACATGTATGTATATGCAACCATACAGCACAACATTTGACACCAAACCCCGGCCATCACATTCACCTATATATATGTCCCATAAATTCAGCATGCAATGCAACCAAAGCTCATCAGCAACTGAACAACGAAAGCCTGAACCCAACTGAAACAACAGCAAGCAATTAGACAGCAAGCAGAGACAGCAGCAATGGCAGCGACAGCGACGGCGATGGCGATGACGGTGCTGCTGCTGGTGTTCTTGATACAGATTTTCAGCGTGTCGGCGAGGACGTTGAAGGGGGACGGCAGCTGGCTGGAGGAAGGGATCGGCATGGTGGTCGACATGCTCGGCGACGTTAAGTCAGGGTCAGGGCCCAACCCTCCCACACACTGCTGCTAACTAAGCAAGCAAAGCTTGCTTGCTAGCTAGCCTGTGTGGTACAAGAGCTAGCTACTTGGTGTGTATAGCAATATTTCATCTGACAGGTTTATTTCTTGATCAGTTGGAGCTAGATAGGGTAGGAAAGATGCAGAGATTTGAGGCAATTATTTCTCAAGGCTGCATTTATCTGTAGATGAGTCCAGGATGATCTTTTGTATGGCACCTTGAGAAGAAGCCAAGGTGAATTGTGGTCACTTGATGATAGGGACATGAATCGCCATGTCCAGAGATTGAATTCATTCATTCATTTTATTTTAGAAGCAATGCATTAGCAAGTGGTGGCATTCGTTTATGTCATTTCTTATTCATATTACCATCATATTTGCACCGAGTTTGTTTCATCACATCACGGTGTAATTCACAAATTGTATCAGAATTCAGTTCAGTTAACTTCTCTTCTGAAAAAGTTATAAGCTTTCTCTAATCCTTTTCTGCCATTAAGTTCTTCTCCAAGACTGAAAATGGAAAACCAGTAAAAAAGGAAGAGAAAAAAATGGCCATAAACATTTTCTTTAGGAACCAAAAAATTGACCACCTAAAAGTCTGACTCCGCCGAGGTTGTTCGTCTCTGCAAACGAACGAAAATGCTGACCATTTGAAGTGTCCATGCATGTAAGGTCAACAAGTTTGACATTGGAATTCGTCGAAAAAACGAGACGAGTCGGTGTAAAGGACCATGCTGCTGAACGGTTCGACACGGTTTCTCGAGCAGCGTCTCTGACTGTTTTGCCGGGGCAGAGTACACAACATGGGACACGTACTACTGAATTGTCGGTTGGTTATTGTTAAGATACTTGCTGTCCTACCTCAGTCCAGAGCTTCGATAATAGATGAGAGAAAATATATAGAGAAAAACAGGCTAATTTTATAGTGATCTAATTCTGCGTCAGTGAATATAACGAGGGAGAGCCCATCTATTTATAGCTAAAAACCTTTAGAGATAAGCATGCCTAACCGACCTTTGATTTTCACGGTAACCGAAATCGGTTTCTTAACACTCTCCCTGGGGCATTCTTACGCGACATGCATATGACTCATTAAAACTCCCCAAAAACCCAGTGGGAAAAATTTAGGAGAAAAAGTACATAGCGCGCGTCTTGGTTGCACGAATTGCCTCATTAAAAACCTTAATATGAGAAACTTCAGGAAAACTTATTCAAGGAAAAAAGAGTACAATCCACCCAAAATACTTCATATGATCTTCAAGACCAATTTGGGTACTTAGTCTTCTTGACTAACATTTAATTCTTCTTGTCAGTATTATGTGAAGTTTCTCTTCCTAAAATGCACAAGTCTCTAAGTCTAGCCATCATAATTTCATGAACACATATTTCAAAGCTAGATGCTGGGAGAGACTTAGTGAACAAATCTGCAAGATTCTCATATGACTTAGCATGCATTACCTTTATTTCATTCATCTTATGTAATTAATGAGCATAAAAGAACTTGGGGTTTATGTGCTTCGTTAAATTGCTCTTCACATATCCTGATTACACTTGTGCAACGTAAGCTGTATTATCTTCATAGATAATTGTGAGGGTATTAACATGATTCAATCCACACGACTGCTAGATGTGATGAACCATTTTTCTAAGCCATGCACATTCCTATGAGACTTCATACAAAGCTATTATTTTTGAGTGGTTCGTCGAAGTCGATACAAGACTTTGCTTTGACGATTTCTAGGATATTACAGTTCCACCACATAGGAAAACATAGCCAGTCTGCGATTTGCCAGTATGCGGATCTGACAGGTGCCTGACATCTGCAAATCCGACCAGACTTAGGTCCTGATTCTTTCTGTAGAATAGGCCTAAATCCTTGCTTCCTTGCAAGTAGCGCAGAATGTCCTTAATGCCTTTCCAATGTCGTTTGGTAAGTTTTGCGTTGTATCATGCTAGTAGGTTTACTGTAAGCACAATGTCTGGCCTGGTGCAGTTAGCCAAGTACATTAGCGCGCCTACAGCAGTTAAATATGAGAATTATGGTTCGAAGACTTCCTCCCCCTCTTCTCTAGGTTTGTATAGATCTTGGTTTGCTTGCAATGACCTACCGACTATAGGGGTTTTGGAAGAAAATGACTTGTCAAAACCAAATTGCTCTAACACTTTCTGAGTGTAAGTGAACTGATGTACTAGAATTCCATCAGCCACATGCTCTAGCTGCAAGCCGAGGCAAAATTTGGTTTTACCCAAATCTTTCATTTCAAACTCAGACTTCAAAAACGAGCTTGCTTCCTCAATTTCTTCTTCAGTACCGATGATATTCAGATCATCTACATACACGGATATTATACAGAATCCGTTCTGGGACCTCCGTATAAATACGCATGGGCAATCTTCACTATTCGCGTAGCCTCTCTTCCCGAGAAATTCACTCAAGCGATTATACCATATTCTACCTGACTGTTTTAGACCATATAGCGACTTCTTCAATTGTACGCTATAAAGCTATCTGTTCCCTCTATCTTGCTTTGGCAATGGTATTTTTTAGGTACCTTTATATAGATTTTAGAATCTAAATTTCCATATAGATATGCGGTCACAACATCCATCAATTTTATTTTCAACTTCAAGTTGACTGCCATTGAGATCAAAAATCTAAAGGTAATTCTTTCCATGACCAGGGAATAGGTTTCTTCATAGTCGACTCCTAATCGTTGAGTGAAACCTTATACAACCAATCGGGCTTTATACCTCACAATTTCATTTCTCTCATTCCTCTTATGAACAAAGACCCACTTGTATCCTACCGGTTTGATGTGGGGAGGTGTGCGGCATACAGGCCCAAAATCCTCTCTTTTGTTCAGGGATAACAATTCAACTGTTATTACCTTCTGTCAGTCTTTTCAATCAGACCTCTTTCTACATTCAATGAGTGTTGCGGGCTCAGGGTCATGATCTAAGACTGTGGCAATTTTATTTACGAAGTATGTATCCACGATTGTAGTTGTCCTATACCAAGATCCTCCAGATTCTGTATAGTTTATTGCTATTTCATCATGGATTGTGCTTTCAGGCGCTTCACTTACTTGCTCGTTGTTCTTTTGCAATTCGGGAGCAAGTTCCTTTAGTTTACCAGCGTCGATTTCAGCGTGCGTGTTTTCGCTGGTTTCTCCCTACAGGGGGACATTCAGGTCTGGTATGCCTGCTTCTCAAGGTTCTATACCGCTGCCAGGTCTCGACTGGCTCCCCTTCTTCTTTCATTGGGGCACTTTTGTGATTGGCTATGGTAAGCCCTCATCTCTATTTTTAATCAGACGTCTCCAATTATTAGTGGAGCGAGGAGCTAGAGTTCTTGTCCTTTTGTTATTTTTAGGAGCTACTAGGACAAGATTGGGTATAACTTCATGTGATACTTCGACCCTCTCCGGTGCAGTGCATGTAGGCACATGCGACTTAGTCACACTCTTCAGATCACAAAAATGGTCAGGCAGATCGTTTGCTAATTTCTGCAAATCGATGATTTTCTGTACTTCGCCATTTGCTTCATTAGTGCGAGGGTCATGTGCTTCAATCCCTTTAGCCTGCCATATAATTTCTCGATATTTTTCATTAAATGGTTCATTTCTTCCCCCTAATGTCGAAAAATTATTTTCATCAAAAATGCAGTCAGCGAAGCGGGCCATATGCAAGTTTCCTGTCATAGGTTTTAAATATTGAATTATGGATGCAGTCTCATAACCGACATAAATCCTAGACTTTCGCAATGGTCCCATGGCGGTTCGCTGTGGCTGCGGGATTGGAACATAGACCTTGCATCCAAATTTACACAAGTGAGAAATCTTCGAGGTCACTCCTTGTGCAAATTGCATAGGCGAATGGATGTTGTATGCAGATGGTTTAAAATTGATGAGAGCTGCTGCATGGAGAACTGTGTGTCCCCAACATGTAGCAAGTAAATTACTATGCTATAGCAAAAGTCTAGCGATAAATTTTATTCTTTTAATCAGTGCTTCGGCCAGTCCATTCTGAGTGTGGACGTATGGTACCGAGTGTTCAACTCTAATTCCCATGTTAGTGTAATAATCATCGAACGCTTTAGAAGTAAATTCACTAGCGTTATCCATTCTAATAGACTTCACTCGATGATCAGGAAATGTGTTCCTGATTTGTTTGATTTGCGAGATCAATTTGGCGAAGGCATGGTTTCTGATGGATAATAGACATACATGCGACCACTTTGAGGATGCGTCTATTAGTACCATGAAGTACCTAAAAGGGCCGGACAATGGCTGAATAGGATCGCAAATATCCCCCTAGATTCGGTCTAGGAATGCAGGGATTTTATTCTGTACCTTCAAGGTAGACAGTCTTATTATTAATTTTTCGGTAGCGCATACAGGGCACACAAAATCTTCGTGATTCGGGAAATTCTTTACATTTATGCTATGACCTTACGTGTTAGTAATAATATTTCTCATCATTCTAAGACCAGGGTGACCTAATCTATCATGCCAAAGAGAAAATAATTCTGCGCTACGAAAAATAGTCTTTAAAGTGGTAAACACTGCGGATATTCTAATGCGAGTGTAGTATAGCCCGCTGCTCATGGAGGAAAGTTTTTCCAGTGTTCTTACTTCACTTTCACACTAAGTGATGAGTAGATGCTCTCTACCATCTTCTTTACCAGTTTCTACATTGAAACTATTAGCGTGAATGTGCTTGAAGCTTAAGAGATTTCGAATAGATTCAGGGTACAATAATGCTTCTTCAATGTGTAAAATTGTTCTCATTGGTAGTATGACCGTGGCATTTCCAGAGTCTACTCTGCAATTATCACTGCCAACGATGGTCATAAGCTTTCCAGCATTCCTTCTAATAGCGTGAAAATATTGTTTTTCTCTTAAGATAGTGTTTGTGGTTCCGCTGTCCACAATACACACTTCCTCCATCTTGGACGCCACACGAACAATTCTATAATAAAGTAGTAAATAACCATATGTGCGAGGAAGAAAGCAACAATGGTAAAATAACTACTTTAAATAAATACTGAAATAATGTGTTAACAAAAGTTTGCCCTTCTAGAGCTTACAAATCAAAATTCTAACTTTAATATCTAGCAATGATGACTAAAAGACACTAATTCTAGATAGAGTCTGTGAAGAAGCCAGACACTTCTGCTTCTATGGCTTTCTGTTCCGCTTCTTTAGTTGCGGCTGCACTTGTAGGCTCAATCACCATCATGGAAAGTTCATCAACCGAGAAGTCAAGGAGGGCACCACTAGACATGGGAGGTGCTGCATTCTCGATCATCGTAGTGTCCTCACTCACTGCAATAGTGAGGTGAGCTTCTGGCTTCTCTTTCTTCTTTTCCTGGTATTCTTCCATGATGTGCTTTGGAGTCTTGTAGATCTAGGACCAATGGCCCCAGGCACCGCATTTGAAGCAGGTCTAGTCCTGCTCACCATAAGGCTTGATAATCTTCTTGGTCGTCTTGCCTTTATCATCACTGGACTTGTTCTTGAATGTGATCTTCTTGCCTCCCATGCCTCGTTTCTTCTGACGAGGCTTCAACACCTTATAGGAATTAGCATTGACTTCAAGGCCACTGCTCTTCCCATGCGGCTGTGAAACGAAGTTCTTCTTTAGGATTGCATCCTAAACTTCGCTGAGCTGCAGTACATCAATCAATTCTGAATACTTCGTGTACTTTGATTGACGGTAGTTGTGGGCGAATTCTGCCGCATTTGGGTGGAAGGTAGAGAGTGACTTTTCAATTTTCTCCTCATCTGAGATCTCTTTTCCACAGACTCAGAAGTGTGTAGATTCTATGCAATGAAGAGTTGAACTCTCTAACATATTTGAAGTCACAAAATCGGAGTCAGAGCCATTCTTGCTCTGTGAGAGGCTTAATGGTCTACTTAAGACACTCGAAACAGTCCTTTAGGGCGTCCCATAGTGCCTTTGCATTGGTCATAGCCATGTACTCATCCTTCAGGGTAGGTGAGAGATAGTGCTGAAGAAAATGAAGTACCTAATCATTTTCTTCTGACGTGGGGGCAGGTGCATTCATGTCCCCAAGACCAATAGCAGTACGAAGCTTCTTAGCTCTAAGTACAATCTGAACGTCCAATGTCCAGGTCAGATAGTTGTAGCCATCTGCGCTCAGCTCCGCGAACTACTTGGTCACGATGCCAGTCATCTACATTCAGTGACGCAAAATTATTGCTAGTAATCTTGCATCAAGTTGCTAAATATAAAGAAAGAAAATGCTACATGTATTTAAATAATTAATGCGCTATGTATTGAATGCAAGATCAATAAAAACAGTAATAATACATAAAAATAATGCTTAAACAGAAAAAACAGATGTGAAATTTGGATTTCGGAGGTACTTTTATGCAAGAAAAAGTAATTTCCGGAATTTTCAGCGAATTCGAGGGCCTTTTCGTGATTTTTCAGAAATCCAGGGGCCTTTCCGCAGTTCTGCCTTTTTCATTTGTTTTATCTTTTTCTCTGCCTTGCCTCATTTTCTGGCCGACTGGGCCTAATCCCAGCTCAATAGGGGGGCGGCTAGGGTTCCCATCCCTAGCTGTCGCCGGTTCCTTCTTTGTGCGTGCAGGCACATGAGGGGATTTCAGATCCAGCGGCGCGGTGGTGCGGCGACATCAGCGCGCGGTGCGTCGATGGGATGCAGCAGCGGAGGCATGGTGCGACGCGCTGCGGGCGCAGTGGCAGGAGGCAGCCCGCGTCGCGTG
>KE370772.1:74495-88762 GCA_000418225.1 Zizania latifolia
GGACCCGGCAGCTCCTCTTCAGCTCCGCGGTCGGACTCCCGTGTACCTGAGTCGCGTGACAGCTCCGTCGCGGTCGAGTCATCTCCTCCTCTTCTCCTTCATCCTCATCGTGCAATCTTCATCACCCGGTTGACAAGCACTCATCACCTCATGGTTCATACCATGACTCCTCAGTCGACCATCGGGTTCGAGAGTGCCACGCTTCCCTGATCATCTATTCACCACCTCGGGTACCCCCTTGGGTGGACTACTCGGCAATTCACGGATGGTTGGTGTGCCAAGTAGAGGGTCATGGCAACTTTCACCAAGATCTGATGGCATCTCCCCATCATGTTGGTGAATTACTAAAAAGTCTACCCAAGGGAGTAAATGAGGTAGTGAATAGATAATTAGGGAAGCATGGCACTCTTAGACCCGATGGTCGACTCTAAAGAATAAGAGCCAAGGTTTATATTGGTTTAGGTCTCTCGAGGGATAATAGCCCTACGTCCAGTTTTTTGGTGTATTATATGGTGTCTAAGCTTACAAAGCATGAAAGCGTGATAAATAGCTTACCTCTAGGGGGTGTCTTGCCCCTCTTATATAATCAAGGGGAAAGCCCAACTACCTAGGACTCTTCATCGAGTCAGTTTCCCCTACGCCAGGATTACATACCGAACTCGGGTCATAATCTCCTAATTACAATGATTCTGGTACAAATATATTCCTTTATACCGGATTAAGGTTCGGTTCCCATATAAGGACTTAACATTCCTTATCAGAACCAAACCCCTTTCATAGGCTATACCGGACTCCAATACTGGGCTTGTCCTGTTATCGGTGGGGCACCCAGGGGTCATATCCCTGATAGCAGCCCCTGAGCTCTTTTTAGCTTGGTTGAAAGTCTTTAGCAGATTAAGCTAGGAGGAGCTCATCTTTCAACTTGAGTCTTTATGTTTTGCTGATCCCGAAAGACTTTAGTACTCTTCTTTGTGTGAGGTGCACCTTGCACCCACACGGTGTAGCCCCTGAGCCTCGAGCCAAATGGAGCTCGAGGGTCAAAAAGCATCTGTAGTAAAATCCTCTGAAGTCTTGATTCGGATAATGTCTTGGAATTCTTGAATGAGAGATGTTGATTCGTATGTTCATCTTGCTCTCAAGGTGAGCTGGTGCTCAGGCAAAGTTGATTATCGAAGGAGGCTATCTGCCAGAGTCCTGAGTGATCGAGACCTCACGCGCAACCGACCTCTGAGCCCTTGAGATCTAGCCCCTGAGCATCCAAGCCCCGAGCTCTGAGTTCTCTGACCCATAGGTCCTCAAATACGTGAGCCGTCGAACTTGCAAAACCTTGGGCACGTGAGTCCCTAGGCTCCCGAGGAACTCAAGCATCGTGAGCTCCATCGGCTGCTTTTGGAATCAAGACAAAAAGTTGCTTTTTGGTCCGCTCTGGCTGTAATTAATGCATTGCAGTTGAGGGGACAAGCAGACATCTCTGGTCTGATTGGTCCAAGCGTAGGCATCGGGCACAGATAGGGAGGTTAAACTGCCTTGACAACTCAACCATGGTGTGCGCGTGGTAACTAAAATGTTGCCAGCCCATAGTGATCATGGCTAACATCATGGAAACGATGATCCTATTATTTAAGTCACTTGCCTCCTTCTTCTCTACGCTTCCACTCAAAGCTTCTACTCAAAATTTCTCCTAGTGTACATGTGTCTCTAGCGTTCCTCTTCTTGCTGTTGTACTTCCTGCTACCTTTCTCTCATCGCCACCCATGGCTTCCAGTGCTCCAGTGCCCTCTGCCACATGGCCAAAGTCATTGTCATCGATGGAGAGGCTCTCCGCGCTTGAGGCATTGCGCTTCCTACCAGCCCGAGCCATGTCAGGTTTGCTGGTGGCGATGAAGGAGTGCTACCTGACACTAGCAACCGGTGAGGTGGTGCTCTTTGAGTCCTTCATCCTTCATGGGCTTGGGCTTCCTGCTCACCCCTTCCTCCATGGCCTTCTCCACTACTACCAGGTCACCCTCGCCAATCTGGATCTAGGCTCCATCCTCCAAATCTCGGTCTTCATTCATCTATGTGAGGCGTACTTGGAGGTAGAACCCCACTAGGGTCTCTTCCAATAATTTTTCTATCTCTTTTGTGTGGCGGAGCAGGAGGTGGTGGGTGGCATGGTGCTCGAGCTGCACGGGAAAGGGCGGCAAAGTATTTGGAGATGCCGCTCGCTGCCAAAGACAAGGACTGGAGCGTGTACCGGTTTACACCGTGAATCTCACACTAGGCCTACCCCCCGAAATTGATCACCGTCTAGAGGTCTCCGAGTGGTTGGGGGACCAGAGCTGCTAGTCTAGGAGAGACCAGGTTCAGGAACTGGTAGCCGAGGTGTCATGACCTTGACAGGGGGGCTGAGCAGGGTTAGCGTTGCCACGAGCTTCCTGACATGGTGAACCTCCCCATTGAAGGCACGGCCATTGCTGGCGTACGAGGCATTCGGCCCTTGGGACCTACTGATCTTGTGGCAGATCGGATGACAAAGGGAGAGGTCATCAGGTACTTCCACCACTTTTTTAGTGGGAAGCCCGCCTTTCCACCAACCCTAGGATTCACGGTCCACAATGCCTTGAACCCACGGCCGCTGGTTAGTCTTCTTCATCATTCCATTTCTTGGCGTCTTGCTTGTTTGATTTCTTTGCCGATGCTTGATCACCCAAGTGGTATAATGTGGCCATGCTGTACGGTGTTGTTGTGTTCTTCTTGTGGCCACTGTGTCTCGGGTACCCGTCGGGCATCGTCCTCCCTCTCGGCCTATCGCCCTCGAGTGACTCTACCGTGCCTCCCCTGAAGCGAGTAGGTGGTACACTGGCTGGGGTGAGCAAGCGTGGGAGACTAACGTTGACCAGTGATGTGAACATCCCTGCCTCCAATGCCACAGTGGCCTTGGCCCTATCATCGGTGAAGGTGGCGGTGCGGTCCCGGTTCTTGAGCTCATATCAGATGGTGGCTGGTTAAGCTTTCATCCTCATTGCTCTCAGGTAGTGATTTGTTGGATTGTACTTGCTCTTGAGTGTCTTCATAACTTGCAGGACCTCGACAGGCACCATTCTTTCCGGGCTGATTACAACATCATCCCCCTCAATTGCTGCGCTGATGGTTGGTGGAGATGCTACAACAGGACATGTTGCAACATCTGTGGTGGAAATTGTCAAGCTGGCGATGGTGGGGGTGGTGGCTATAGAAGACCCACTTGCCTGTGGGGAAGCCGCCAAGTCTATCATGGAGGCGCTACAGGGTGCCTTTAAGATGGCCAAGGTAGTGGTGTTGAATGCTATCGCCGAACATGGCGGTATGCCCTTCTGCTTGTTTCATTTTGCCTTTTTTATGTCGTGTTTTGAGGTTGACATTGTTCTCTTCTTTTTTGAATAGGGCATCATGCCACGTCTGAGGCCTAAGTTGGTGATCTTGAGACTGAGGTGGCTACTCTACGAGCGGAAGCAGGTCAAGCCCGTTTGATGATCCATCACCTCTGCTTCCTTTTAGGGATGACCTTTCTAGCTCGAGCGAGTCGAGCGAAGAACTCTCATCGAGGATCAGGGGGATTGAGGCTCTACTTTGAGTCTTTGCCACCGATGTGTCATGCAACAGGACCGAATATGCCCTGGCCCATGTCCTTGCGCATCATCCCAGCTTGGACCTTAAGCCGTTGGCCTGTAGGCTGCCTACTGGTGTGTCACCGGGCAAGGTCCTTGTACTCCACCAATGGCTATGGATCTGCTTGCAGTGATGATGGCTGTGGATCTTCATGTGTTTCCTTCCGATGAGGACCCGGAGCAGCCATCTTCTCCTCTAGAGTAGTGTAGCCTCTACAAAAAGCGAATTGTTAGACTTGATTTGCCGTGTATGGAGAAACTTGTCTTTTGCTAATGGAGTCATCCTTTTGTCATGAAATTGTTATGCGCCAAAGTTCTTGAATTAAATCCTTTGCGTAGCCGAGGTTGGATCCTGAGCCCCCGATATAGCCATATGGTGTTAGGTGTGGGTAACAAATGCTGCTTACGCATCAACCCGATGTTAGGCGTTATGAGTTTTTTCGAGATCTTTCGAAGGCGTCAGCAAGGTTGAGGCTAAGGACCCGAGCCCTTGAGGGTCTTAGCAAGTGGTCGAGCGTCGAGAGGGGCGCTGCTTCCAACTCTTCTTCACCCACATAGTTGTTAGAGCCAATTTGGAGTTTCTTAGGGGCATAACTAGTGAGCTAGGTGAGCGACATTGTTGCGTCGATTCGAAAGAGTTCGAGCCTTGTATATTGGCGATGTAGAATATAACCTGGATTCTTGTCTTGGTGGAGTGCGGCACGATTGCGGGTGTATAGCTAAAAAGCTTACCCTCTCACTGGACCGGCTACATGCACTACGACCTAACAGGCACCCAGCCCGGTAAGGGATGTAGTAGGCGAGGTCGGCAAAGATGTGCGACTGCGAGTGTATGGCTAAAAAGTCTACCCTCTCCCTAGTCCAGTTGCATGCACGGTAGCCTATTGGCGCCCAACTTGGAGGAGGATGTAGTCGGCATGGGTCGACAAAAAAGAGTGCTCGACTGCTGGTGTATAGCTATAAAGCTTACCCCTTCCTTGCCTAGTTACATGTCTGGGAGAGGAAGTAGTCAGCATGGTTGGTGAAATAAATGCTCGACTATGGGTGTACAGCTATAAAGCTTACCCCTTCCTTACTTAGTTGCATGTTTAGGGGAGGAAGTAGTCGGCGAGATCGGTGAAGGTGTGCTCTGAAGTCGATGAAGGCTGGGGCATATCTATTTTATTGATGAGACAAGAGAAATATGGTTACAATAAAAAGTTAGGCATAAAATCAATGGAGGTGCTCAATGTTCCATGAGTTAGGCACATCTTATCCATCTTCTCGCATTAGCCTATAGGCCCCGGGTCTTATTACTTCTGCCATGATGAATGGATTTTTCCATGGGGCAGAAAGTTTGTGTATACCGATGGTCGACTGCACTCGGCGAAGTACCAAGTCATTGACCTTGAAACTTCTACTTTGCATGTTGCGGCCGTGGTACCATCTAAGAGCTTGCTAGTACCGATCAGTTTGTATTGCGTGTGGCTAGTCGAGCCTCTTTAAGGGAGTCGATGTCTTCTGCTCTAGTTTGCTTTGCCACCTCTTCGTCGTAGCGCTAGACCCGAGGGGACTTGTGTAACAAGTTGACCAAAAGGATTGCCTCGAACCCATATATGAGGAAGAAGGGAGTCTACCCTGTTCCTCTCTTAGGCTGTATACGAAGCCCCCAAAGTACTGCTGCAGTTCTTGTAGCCACTTCTCGGCATATTTTTGTAGTGGGTCGAAGATTTGAGCCTTTAACCCTTGAAGGATCATCCCGTTGGTGCGTTCGCATTATCCGTTTGCTCTCGGGTGTCGACTGATGCATACCTGACTTCGATTGATCTTTCCTCATAGAACTCCCAAAAGTCATTTGTTGTGAACTAGGTCCTGAGATCGGTGATGATTTGATTTGGGACACCGAACCGGTATGTGAAGCCTTCGATAAACTTTGCCGCTTTTTTGGCCATAAAGTTTTTTAATGGCATTACTTCAATCCACTTGGTGAATTTGTTGATGGCTACGAGTAGTCGATCGATCCCCTATGGATCTTTCTGAAAGGGGCCGACCATGTCGAGTCCCCAGCACTTGAAGGGCCATGTTGGTGGGATTGTCTCAAGTGCCTATGCTGCCAAGTGGTTTTGCTTTGTGAAAAATTGGCATCCAGTGCACTTTTTCACTAGCTCTTTGGCGTCATTGTTGGCTATTGGCCAATAGAACCCTGCCCAGAAAGCATTGCCTACCAATGTTCTGTCCCTAGTGTAGTTGCCACATGCCCCTGAGTGCACCTCATTGAGGATCTCGAGGCCTTCGCTTGGCAAGATGAACTTTTGGAGTACTCTTGTTGATGTCGTGTGCTTGTATAGCTTATACCCGATGATGACATATTGTTTGCTGTGCTGGGCCAAACATTCGAATGCAACTTTGTCTTCTGGTGTTGTACCCTTTGTGATAAAATCTATAAAAGGATCGCGCCAGTCGCCGGTGTCCTCGATTATTTCCATAACTTCCTTGTCCGTAGCATTGGGTGTGTTGAGGTCATCGGTCTTGACTGATGGCTTGATGAGTTCCTGGATGAATATTCCCGATGGAACCGAAGCTCAGAAGGACCCAAGTTGGGCCAGGGCATTGGCGGTGACGTTGTCATCTCGTGGAACATGATGGAACTCTAGTCCAAAAAAATTATTTTTGAGTTTTCGAACCTCGGTGTAGTAGGCATCCATCTTATTGCTGGTGCAAGACCAATCTTTGTTGACTTTGCTGATGGCTAGTTTGGAATCCTCGTAGACCATGAGTCACTTTACGCCAATTGATATCACTATTCATAGCCCATGAAGCATGGTCTCGTACTCTGCTGCGTTATTGGAGGCCTTGAATAGCAGTTGTAATACGTAGCTTAGCTTTTCTCCCTTCAGGGATATAAGGAGTATCCCTTCTCTGGCTCCGTCTATGTTTAGGGAGTCATTGAAGTACATCGTCCAACATTCTTTTTCCTCCTGACTTGGAGGTAACTAGATTTTAGTCAACTCTGTGATGAAGACGGTGAGAGCCTATGGTTTGACGGCAGTGCGGGGCTGAAACTCCATGGTGTGCTCGCCAAGCTCGACTGCCCACTTTATGATCCATCCGGTGGCATCACGATTATGAAGTATATCACCTAGAGGATATTCCGTGACCACCATGATTTTGTGGGCTTGGAAGTAGTGTTTTAGCTTCCGAGCGGTAAGTAGGACAGCGTAAGGGAGCTTCTGCACTTGAGGATACCTTATTTTTGAAAGCCAGAGGACATCTGAAATAAAATACACTGGTCATTGGACTAGGAAGATGTGTCCTTCTTCAGGTCGCTCGACCACGATGGCTATATTGACGACGTTGGTCATAGCGGCGATGAAGAGAAAAAAAACTTCTAGGCTTGGTGCGGTGAGGACGGGCGGTGAGGTTAAGAACTTTTTCAAAGCTGTAAAAGCTTCACTAGCCTCGTCCATCCATTAGAAGTCATCCTCCTTCTTTAAAAGTTTGAAGAAGGGAGCCCCGTGTTCTCCTAGTCAGGAAATAAATCTCCCGAGGGCGGTCATGCAGCCCGTAAGCTTTTGGACTTTTATTGCGTTGTTGGGTTTCTCCATCTTGAGTATTGCCGCTATCTTTTCCAGGTTAGCCTCGATGCCTCGATTGCTGACGATAAACCCGAGTAGTTGCCCGGATGGTACCCCGAAAACACATTTGTTGGTGTTAAGCTTCTATCGAAATCTTTGTAGGTTGCAGAATGTTTCAGCGATGTCATTGATTAGATTGTCATCTTCCTTTCATTTTATGACTACATTGTCGATGTAAGCCTCAACATTGCACCCGATTTGATTAGACAGGCATCGTTAAATGGCTCGTTGGTATGTTGTCCCTACATTGTTGAGTCCAAATGGCATGGTGGTATAGTAGTACGCACCAAACAGTGTGATGAAGAAAGTTTTCTCCTGGTCTTATTTCTTGAGGCAGATTTGATGATACCCTGAGTAGCAGTTGAGGAAGCATAGGAGGGAACATCCTGTAGTTGAGTCTACGACCTGATCGATCCAGGGTAGCCCAAAGGGGTCTTTTCAGCAGTGCTTGTTTAGGTCGGTGTAATCGATGCACATCCTCTATTGCCCTGTCTTCATTTTCACTAGTACTAGATTTGCAAGCCACTCTGAGTGGTAGACTTCACAGATGAATCTAGCTGCTAAGAGTCAAGTAATCTTAGCTTTGATTACTTCTTTTCTATCTTAGGAAAATCTTCGGAGCTTCTGCTTGAAAGGTTTGGTGGATGGAAATATGTGGAGTTCATGCTAGATTAGCTCCCGAGAAACCCCTAGCATATCGGAGGGCTTCCATATAAAGATGTCCATGTTAGAACACAGGAAGTTAATGATCGTGCTTTCCTATTTAGGGTCAAGCCCTACCTCGATGACTGTAGTCTTTGAAGGGTTAGTGTCAGAGAGGATGACCTTCTTTGTGCTCGAGGGTGAAGCAGAAATCCCAGAGGGGGAGGAGACCTTGGTCGAGACTTCCTAGACCTTGAGAGGATCCTTTTCTGATTTGCCTGAGGGTCTCCTCTATCCATGATGATAAGTCGACGGCTTTGACAAGGGCGAGACTATCTTTCTCATAGGCGCGATATGTACCGATGTTCCCTTGCACAGAAATGGCTCCGTTAGGACCTAGGACTTTGAGCACAAGATAGGAATAGTGCCTGATGGCCATGAACTTTGCTATAGAGGGCCTCCCGAGGACAACGTGAAATGGGATGTCGTAGTCGGTGACCCAGAACATTATGTGCTTTGTCTTGAAGTTGTCCCGAGAACTGAAAATTACTGGCAAGGTGATCGAGCCAAGTGGGATTGACCCTTTTCTAGGAATTATACCATAAAATGTGGTGCTCTCCTTCTAGAGGCTGTCGACCGAGATGCCGAGGTCAATGAGGGATTGGCGAAAAAGGATGTCTAGACCACTTCTGCCATAAATCAGCACTCTCTTCATGCATACTTTGAAGATTAGTAGATCGACGACCAGCGGCCACTAACCCAGCTTCAGGATATTAGTCCACTGGTCTTCTCGACTAAAGGTGATCAAGATTTCTGACCACCATAGCTACTGGATTGCCTCAAATCTAGCAGCATTGACACGCCGGTCTAGGACCTTCTGTTGTTGCTTTGTTTCGATTAAGGAGGATCCCCCGAAGATGATGTTGACCATCTTTTGAGGCTCCTGGAAGTCATTATCATTCTAGGGACGCCCGTCCTTTCTAGAGTAGTCGTCGTCTTCCTAGCACCGTCTGTCTTGTCGGGGATTGCTTCGGGCTTCTTTGACTAATGCGTCTTGCAGGGAATAGCACTTGCGCATATTGTGGTTACCCTTGGGGTGGAATGGGCAAGGTTTGTCTAGTTCGCCCTGTAGTGACTCATCCTCCCATCGCCTTGACTTGTAGGCCACTATGACGGTTCTTTCTATCTTCCTCTTTCAATCCGTCTTAGATCGAGAAGTCCTCGGTTGGTCATCTTCTCGTCGAGGGGACTAAGGGCGATCATATTTTGTCCATCGAGGTCTAGTTTCATGACGAGAGCGTTCTATCTTTTCTCTATGGGTGTCTTCACTATCTACATACTTCTCAGCGATAGAGATGATTCACGCAATCATGGTCGACTTCTTTCTCATGAGGACTCCATGCACCTCGGAGGAATGATGTAAAGCATCGATGAAGTAATCGATTATATCTTGCTCTTTGACGTTGACGATGGTAGTCCGTTTCTTTGAGAATCTCCGAATAAAGCTCCAGAGAGATTCATCTTTCTTCTGCCGTAGTTGCTGCAACTCATAGCGGGTACATGTTTTTGTCATGTTCCTTGATAGTTGCCGATGAAAGCTATGCGTAGTTGTGCCCAAGAGTCGATGGAATTCCTTGGCAAACTGGAGAGCCAGTTGTTGGCAGAAGCTGAGAGCATAACCAGCAGATAATTTGCTATTACCCTTTCATCACCACCTGCAGCATGGACGGCCGTGTAGTAAAGCCGTAGCCAATGTGATGGGTCTGTCTGTCCATTGTAGGGCTCAATCCCGGTTGGACGAAACCCTTTTGGCCACCTTACTCATCTGATGCGATCTATGAATGCGAGAAAGCCACCATGATCACTTTGACTCCTATGGCTCTGATGATTGTGATGGTTCTGGTGACTCCCATCTCTGCTGGAGCTATTGCTACTAGTGTTGCTACGTTGCCACTAGTGCTTTGATCGTCATTCGTCCATCCGTGGATTTCTGAATGAATTCTATTGTATCGTCTCCTTGGCGTAGTTGGATGGTCCCTCCGATCATTGCCTGTGGACCTAGTCCACCATCGCAATGGCCAGTATCGGCCAAAACTATCACATGGAGGAGAAGAGCTAGGACGGGCTGAAGCTAGTGCTAGAGTATTGATTTGCATCACTGCTGCTTAACTCAAAGCCTTGGCTCACTATAGCTCCAGGGTGTTAGGAAGCGAACCGAGGGCTGTTTCAATCGCCACCAAGTTGGCGGCAGGAGTCTTGAAGACCCTCTGACCATCGAATTCAAGGGTGAATTCATCATCGAGATTACGGTGGATTCCGTCATCCCATGCGACCTTCGCTGCTATAGTGCGCCTCCGCCACTCGCTGCTAGAAGAAGACATGTCGTCCTCAGCTATCATGATGTGATTGGTCGGGAACCGAGGGCTAGGCGCTCAAGAACTAGCCTTAGGCTTGCTGATGGTCCTAACTTTTACCCATCGGCACTGAATGACCCGACCCTTCTTGTTGGAGAAAACAACGTAACTCTCAAGGTTGGCCAATGTTCGACCGTAGTCGGGTTAGCCGGCCTTCTTGGAGGACACAGAGGGAGCTTTTTTTCCTGAGCCAGCCAGTCTGGGAAAGATCTCAAATGCAGATGGTGATAGGGCAAGCCACCCCATCGGATCGCTGGTGAATGTCAGGCTTCCAAATACAAGGATAGAGACAATAGGCATGCAAAATTCCAGAAGAGATGCCATCGAATCTTGGTGAAAGCCGCCACGATCCCCTGCCTGGCACGCCAACTATTAGTAAATTACCAAGCAGTCCACCCAAGAGGGTACCCGAGATAAGGAACAGATGATTAGGGAAGCATGGCACTCTCAGACATGATGGTTGACTCTAAGGAATAAGAGCTAAGGTTTATACTGGTTCAGGCCTCCCGAGCGATAATAGCCCTACGTCTAGTGTTTTGGTGTATTATATGGTGTCTAAGCTTACAAAGTATGAAAGCGTGATGAATAGCTTGCCTCTAGGGGGTGCCTCGCCTCCCTTTATATAATCAAGGGGCAAGCCCAACTACCCAGGACTCTCCCCCGAGTCGATTTCCCCTACGCTGGGATTACATACCAAACTCGGGTCATAATCTCCTAAGTACAATGATTCTAGTACAAATATATTTCTTTATACTAGATTAAGGTTTGGTTCCCATATAAGGACATAACATTCCTTATCGGAATCAAACCCCCTTTATGGTCTATACCGGACTCTAATGCTTGCTTAGCCTGCTCTCGGTTCAGGCTAATCAGCTCAACAAGGGTTACTCGGGGGTCATATCCCTGACACATCAACTCTTCGCCAAGCAAGGGACAATGTTTGTCCTTGGTGACACCACTTTCATCGCTGACTCAATCAGGAGGTTGGTTCCCTTCGACTACACACCAGCCCCTGCCTAGTCTTTGTGTCAGGTCCTCAATCCCTTCATCGCCAGGAAGGCAGATTGGGTCACGGAATGCCTGACTAACACCATCGTGGAGATGGTGATAGACCAACTCATTGGTCGGGTCGCTAGTCAAGTGATCCAACACTTCTGAAGCTAGTCAGAAGACTTGTATCAACAATGTTCTCCTTCTCATGCTCTGGAGTATTTCCCTGAGCACGCGGGAAGTCAACTCGCCGAACGACTCACTCAGCCACACATCGGGGTGTCTAGCGAAGACCTCACGATACCTAGACCCAGCTCCGTTTGCTGCACCAAATCAACAAAACACCACAAATGAAGCTTCTGAAAGGATGGCTTGACCTCCTGGGAGGCCGTTCGACGATTCAAGTGCTCAGGAAAGATGGAGCAAAATGGCACCTTGGGATAGTCCCATCGATGGTGAACCCACAAGAGGATATGGCATAAGAAGTCCAACGAAGATACCCCAGCCCAAGATGGATGATCTACTAGGATCGCAAAGGTGATGGAGCCAGCAAAGATAGGCTCTATGGTCAAACATCCTCCAAGAACATGGCTCAGTGTCATAGTCCTTTTTTGCAGGCACTCCAAGCTTCATCGACTTCAAGTTATTTTCCCATGTTCAGCTATGTACTCGTGTACCCTTATCCTCAAGCAAATAAAGCTAAACTTTATTTTGCACACTTCACGTCATGCTTTTTATCGCTAACCTGTTAGGCTCATCCTCCCTTGAGTTGGTACAAAATATCATACGCCTAGCTCACCGGTTCTGTCCCTATGAACTAGCTCAGGGTTTGCCGCTAACAACCGTGTGGGTCAAAAAGAGCAGGCAGCAGCGCCCCTCTCAGTACTTGACCACTTGCTAAGATCCTCGGGGGCTCGAGTACTTAGCCTCCACTTTGCCAAAGCTTTGAAGGTCAAAAAGGTTTATTTCGGGTCAAAAAGAGAAGGATTTCATTTACGAAAGATGAAGTTCCTTTACAAAAGACTTAAACTAATCATCTATCCCCATTTTCTACAGTGACTACCTACACTACACTTCAGTGGGCGATGGCGGCTGCACTGGATCCTCGGCGGGCGGCAAAAGGTTTAGGTCATCGGCCATGGTCTTGGAAAGTCCCTCCACCTCTTGCCGAAGTGCATCAGCTCCCTCGGAAGATATCCTGGCAGGGAACCTGGTGGCCAGCAGCCTAAGGTCTACCTTGGGGAAGTGAGCCCAAACATGCACCAAGGCATTCTCGACTCCTTTCCTCACCACATCAGTGATGAAGAGACAAAGCTAGGTTTTGAGGCCCTCGAGCTGCACCAAGAACTCCTCGCCCAAAGCACTCAGGCCTGAGGGAGCGTCCACCAAATGAAAATGGAGGCGGTCGACCACTGAGCAGACCTGACCCACCTCTGCCTTGAGCTCGGTGATCCGAGCGTTAGCCCGATCATAGCTCCCGACAAAAAGGGCCAAAAGATGTCAAGACTGAAGACAGAAGCAGATGATCAGGAGCAATCAAGTACAAAAACTTATTACCAAAATCGACGGCAGCTTGCAGCGCTACTGCCTTAGCCTTCTCATAGGCGTCCTGCAACACCTCCATCATGGCCCAGGCGGACTCCTCCACCTCCCTCGCCATGTCGGAGGTGACCCTAGTGGTCTCCTCCCATCATCCAGCCACCTTGGTGGCATTATCGGCCACCACCACCGCCGAACCTGCCGTGGACTAGGCCTTGATGCCCTGTCGCGTCAATGCCTCGACCTTCGCCTCGAGGTTGGCATGCTCATACTTAAGCTGCTCGACCTCGACTTCAAGGGCAACCACTCGCCCCATGCCTAAGGCATCCCCAGTGTTCACCTGGCTGGCCTAGTGAAGTCCGCCAGACCGACCTGCCAACCGCGCATGGAGTAGCTGCAGCCAAAGACAATAAGATCAATCAAAGAAGACACAAGGAAAAGGAAAGGATAATGTGGGTCTGGAGCTTACCGCCACACACCCAACTAGTTGGGTGCTGAACTCCTCAAAGGCTGCCCCTACCAAGGACCCCGACACATGCTCTGGGGCTCCCAACACCACCTAAAGATTGACCAGGCCCGTCAATGGCCCGGCCCCACCCTCCGCTGCCTGGCAGGCTGGTGCATCCTTCATAGTCACTGCCCCCAGCGCCAAGGGGTCAGTGACCTCTGCCGTAGATGCTACAACTTGTTTTGTTGTAGCATCTCTACCAACCGCCAGGAGGGCGGATGCCGTGGCCGTATCCACATTATCCCCGATAAGGAGACCAACGGTGTCCCTCTCGGCGGCCACCAGGCCTGAGACCTCAGCCACGGCTGCCGCGGCTGGCAGGGGCGATGTTGCAATCACCCCCACAGGGAGCGTGCCCCCGCGAACCCTGGAAGTCACAAAATCAGAGGCAAGTCAGAGGTTCAAAGTAAAATCAAGACTAAGGATAACATAGATCACCTCGACGCCAGTTAGTAGGTGCCTCCAAACTGGCGCTTCACCGCCCCCTTCGCCGGGAGGGGAGCCAGTGATGCCATAGCATCAGAGACCAAAGTATCGTCCTTGCTCTCCATCTCATCCGAGCTAGTCTTGACTAGGCACCATCTCCTAATCGACGTGGTCCCATCAATCCTGACCCTGACCTGCTTCGAGCATTTGCTCATCCTGGCCAGCTCCTTCTTCCGCTTCAACAGTCAGAGAGGCGAATCGGAGTCGCTCGGGGCCTGCGTGCGCCGGGGCGGGTCGACACCCATTAGGTGCTCGAGGAGTGGTGGCTATGAAAAGAATGTAACATGACCCTACAGCTAGGCCTCATCAGACCGTGTGGTTGTTCAGATATCAGCAAAACTCAACAAACAACAACAAGATCGACAAATCAATGAAGAAGCTTAGCAACGGTCGTGGGTTCATGACGCAGTATGTCGTGAACCCGAGGTTGACTTGGAAGTAGGGC
>KE370772.1:88782-101525 GCA_000418225.1 Zizania latifolia
TACTTGACGACTTCCGCTTGCGACATCCACTCCATCACCGGGCTGTTCGGGTCGAAGGGCCTGAATGCCTCGTAGGCTGGCATCACTCGGTCCTAAAGCGAGAATATCTGCCGCATCAGGAAGCAGGCCACGATGCTGATCCTGCTTAGCCCATTGTGGCAGAGCTTCGTCACCAGCCCCACCAACTCCCAGACCTAGTGCTTCTCTGACGAGCGGCCCTAATCCATCCATCGGAGGGAAGGCTCTGGCCTCCGGTTGATCTCGGCTTGAAACGCCAGAGGATGGTTCGTGGCATAGAACAGCTCCACATGCCACCCCTTGTTGGAGGTAGTCAGCTACATCTCCAGGTACTCCGCTGCCTTGCCCTCATGGAATTGGAGTATAGCACCTCCGGCCACCTTGTTCCCCGCCGCCCGACGGAGAAGGAAAAAGTAACAGAAGAAGTTCCAATGAGGATCCACTCCCAGATATGCTCGCACAAGTGTACGAAGATGATGATTTGAAGAACGGTGTTGGAGGTGAGGTTGACTAGGGAGATATCGTAGTGGTGGAGAAGGCTATAGAAGAAAGAATGTGCTGGCAGGCCAAGCCCGTGGACGAGAAAAGACTCGAACAACACCGCTTTGCTCGTGTCCCAAGATAGCCTGAGCTAGCAAGAGTTGTGCCGCCTCGAGCGTCTTTAGCTTTGCCGATGTCATCACCGACGCCTGCCACTCCTCGAACAGCACTAGACTCCCGGGAGCCATCGGCTTCAATTAGAACAAATGATGAGCGATGCGGTAGTAGACGCCGGGGAGCCAGTGTAGGAGAAGACGAAGGAAGAAGAAGGCGAGAGCGAACGGTTGCAGAACGTGGGCAATGATTCAAACTGACAACAGGTAAAAAGAAAAAAAAGGAAAAAGTGGGGCTTTTCCATAAAATTTTGTTCTATTCAAATTTTGAAGAGGTTTAAGATTCCAAACAAACACCAAGGAATATTCTGAAAATATTCATCGGTTTGGAAAATTAGTAATTTTGCATTCATGTCGAATTTAAGAATTCCAATTTTTAAATACAAAACCACTAATTTCAAAAGAAGGGGAACCTTTCAAAATAAGTTTGAAATATTTTAGAATTTCAAGACTTCTAACGAAATTCAAATTTGACTGTTGAATTCAAATTCCACGAATGAAAAGAGATACTTGATTTCACAGAATTCAACAAGGAAAATAAATCGAGGGTCTCTTCCTGATACACAACAAAGGAACGAGATTCGAGCAAACGTCAGATCAAAGATTAGAGAGAGACAAAGAAGATTTTTTAATTAAAAGTATTACTTTTGTTTTGTCTGTTATTAATAAATTAAATCCATTACTCCAAAAAATAACGAAAATTTTTGGGAAGGAAATTTTTAAGACATGAAAACTTTCAAAAAAAAATTCCTCTGCAATTTTAAACTAAAATTTTTTAAACCTGTATTTTATCTTATTTATTTTAATTACTTTTCTGTGAATAAAAATTGATTTTTTTAAATAACCACAAAATCAGGGTGACATGTGGTCTCCCTATCGAGAATCAAGTGAACAATACAATTTTTTTTCCTTTTTTTGAGATTTACACATGGTAGGAAGTAGCCGACCGATCGCCCGCAAAGGCTGAAGCACTTGCATGCGCGCGGTGCAGTCATAGACGTGACTCTGCATATGATGATGACTGGCATGTGCAGTGCAGGCATCAAATTAAATCCCTTTCCTGCCATTAATTCTCGTCCACACACAGCATGAGCTAAGATATCCCAAACCCATAATTTTCGTCGGTAGTTTCTAAAGGGAAGAGAGTACAATTAATTTGGTTTTAGATCTAACCATCTCAATGTATAGTTTCTATAGTAGTTTCTATGTAGATTAAAAATTAATAACTTCATGTATGCACCATAAAGAAAGGTTGATGAGCTGTGGCAAGTAACTATATAGCCATATATATATAACAATTATAGCAGCTCATAATACAAAATAAGAAACAATGACAATGTCTTATATATAATTCCCCCTGAAACAAATTGAAGCGAAATGTCTTATATATAATACCTATGGGCGCTCACAAGGCTCATTTACATTTCTACAGCATGCAAGATTGCAAACCTGAAATCAGAAAGTAACTGATCAGGATAACAGTAAAAATGCAACATTTGCTATATCACAATATAGAATGCAAATTTGTATATACTCTAAAAGGAGAAACTAAAAGAGACTCCTTTATCAAGCACAGAGTGCACCACCCTCTGTTTGAGTTTGATTGAGGTGTGATTTGAAACCATTTCATCAGAAAAAATTAGTTTTGCTGGTGGTATAACAATTATACCTCCACAAAATGCTTTTGTTGCTCAGAAGCCTGATGCCTTGTTTAACTTCTCGTTGAATAGACCATGGAAGTGCAGAACAGTACAGAATAGAAGAGAAGATAGAAGGGACCTTCTGAGTCTGAAATCATGATGGATCTAGTGGACTCACGATGAATCTGGCTCACTGGCTGGAGAAAAGGGCGACGCGACGCAAGGATGCGGCGGCTGGTGGCGGCCCCAAGCCCTAGGCGGCACGACGAGCCGACGACGGCTGACGAGAGGCGACGCGACGATGGGAGTCTGCGGTGGTCAGCGGCCTGACGGCGCGACGGGAGGCGACGGCGGTCGGCGGCGCATGCTAGCAGAAGCGGAGGGCGTGCGCGGGAGAAGTTTGCTGCGCGCAGGAGAAGAGAGCGGCGACGGCGTGTGCACACCAGATCTAGAGATGAGGGTGATGGAAACGACCAAGGAGTCCCAACGTGATACCAGCGATTTCTTGGTGCCTCGGTGCGTGAGTCGACTCGGTTTCCTGATGGAGAAACAATTTCCCTCTCTCTCCTCCTTAACTCACCTTCCACCTCAACAAAATGGTGACATGGCAGTGCATTTAGTACTATAGAAACCATCCTAGTCACAGGGTTGGGAGTGCTCTAATAAGCTCGAGCAGCGGGGGCAGGGGTGGCGGCGGGGGACGTGTTTTTTCTTCGTACCAATCAATTGATAAATTGTTTCATCGAGTTGCATGCAAGTTATAACCACGACGTGTCTTTTGGCGGACATACCAACATAACGTTAAATTGGTCTCCCAATTCACAGTACCTATATGTACTAGTGGCTCAAGCGGCAATCATAACACCTATGTGTCGATTGTAAAACCGACACCTATAGTATCACATAACTGATATAAATAATATTTTCAGATATATTAAGGTCACGGTAGCATCCAATATTATTTATTACGGTTTAGAACAAGAGATCCAGTATAAATAATGGACTCATATATATATTGGGGTTTATATATAACTGACACATATGAGCCTGCAGGTTATTATTTGTGTACGTTCTTGTTTCTAACTTGCACACATAATGGAATTATATCTGAAAGTTCTTGTTTAAAATCCACACATATGAGCCTGCAAGTAGCTCAAGTGTGCTAGTTGTAGACAAGAAATGATACACATTGCTCTAGAAAAAATGGGATGCATACATCCACGTAAACAGTATATCTATAGTGACGGGTATTTACCCGTCGCTAATAACTAGCTTTTACTGACGTCATAATAGTGACAAAAGACATGTCTGTCACTAATAGACATTACTACCCATCACTACAGGCAGTTTCTGTGGTAGTGTTCACGTATGAAAATATGTGAATATATAATTTTTGTCTCTATAACATAAATAACAAATTCATGAATACAAATGTGAACACAATTAAGAATCTGTTAACACCATCAAATTGTGTGAACATACCATTTTTGTCTCCTTAAGTAACCCTAATTTCCTCCTATATCACACACGAGTGATTTTCGTGTCTAATAAAACATTATTCTAAACTAGCTCACTTGCTTACAATGAGTTTTCTTGATGTGTTGTATGTGTTATTTGGTCTTATGATGTGGCACTACTAGATAATGCGCCATTAGTATCAGTTGAAACTTAACCCCTTTTAGTCGTGGTTTTTAAACCGGTATTACTACCACATAACTGACCTTTAGTAACATAGCTTTAGTGATGAATAAAATACATACGATAATAATATACCTTTAGTGACGGGTATATTTATGACGTACCTTTAGTGACAGGTCTCAACGATGTTCATCACAAATAAGGAATCCTAAACTGCTAAATTTTAAATCAGTCTTTAGTGATGGACCTCAACGATACCCATCACTAAGGACCTACCTTTAGTGATGGGTGTGGGGCCTATCACTAAAGACCTACCTTTAGTAACGGGTGTCCTATAGACACATCACTAAAGACCGGCGCATATGAAATTTTTGAAAATTTAGGCGGGCAAAAAGAGCACTAGCCCAAAAATATACACCACTATTATAAATTCCCATCTCCCCTCTCCAGTCTCTACTCTCAACTATTCTATATTTTCCTCCCTTGCTCTCTCTACTTGATCTCTACCAATGTCATCTCGAGCTCTATCGATGGTACCTAGCATCACCCCAAGATCTACCCGACGGTGACTGGCGTCACCTCGTGCTCCACCCGACCATGAGCTCCATAGTGTTGAGCTTCTTCGACAAAGGGTATATAGTTATTGTTATTGATTCACCAAATCCTATTGTCTACTCTCCTTCTTCGTTATCGCCTCCTCTTCTCCTTCTTCTTCATCATAAACACCTCTCCTCCTCCATTGTGGCTTGAGGTAGAGACCTCACTGATGACCATACGGAAAGCACCTCGGGACGATGACAAATATGACGGGAAGAACCCCTCCACTACCACCTCAGATTTAATTGTCACCTCATTTGAATAAAACAAACTAAACGAAGATGTATAGAATAGATCTGAAATGAAAAAAATCGATCTTTAGTGACACATGAACATCTATACCCATCATTAATGGTCCACATTTAGTGATAGGTATATATGTATGCTCGTCACTAAAGGTGAACCATTAGTGACAGGCGTACATCTATGCTCATCACTAAAGGTGGACTATTAGTGAAGGGTATATACCCGTCACTAATGATGGGTCATTAATAATATGATAAGAGTGATGGGTGCGATACCTATCACTAATGACTTTTATGACCCGCCACTAATGAACTTTTTAGGTAGTGTATTATCCATTTGAAACTAAAGGGTTGGCACATTAGTACCGGTTATTCAACCTGTACTAATACACCACTTTAGTACCGAGTGGGTTCCCCATCTAGTACTAAAAGATCAACCTTTAGTACTAGCTAGGATTTCCACTTGGTACTAAAAGACCAACCTTTAGTATCAGCTAGGCTCCCTAACCGATAATATATGTGTTGTTTTTATTTAGTTTAATTGCTGTTTTTATTTAATTTCATTGCTGTTGTATCTAATATTCATTGCTGGTTTTTTCAAACACTGTTTTTATATGTTGGTTTTACTTGTATTTTAGAACAAATATTTATTAATAAGATGTTGTTATATTTATCCACATAATAAATACCATTATTACATGTATATATACATAATTAATGTATTGTGTTAAACAAACATATCTAATCACAAATAAAAATTGTTCATCCTCATTTAGCTGCTAGTGTGGAACTCTCCTTTGGGATCTACAATCTCATCGAGAATGAACTTGATGAGTTGTTCTTAAATTGCCATGATGATGTCCTTCGGGAGAATTTTAGTTTTTATCTTCGTCATCTGTCATTTAAAAATGTGAATATATTGAATAATCTATTATTTTGCTAGATATACCATAAGAATTGAAATGTTTAAACACTGAATTGGTACGCCGTACTTGCAACTCTTTTGGTGTGACTACCTTCTTCCGTACAAAATTGTCTATGTACCTACAGAAGTAGTAGCCACACATATTGTTTCCATCCTCCTGCCTCTAAATCTTGAGTCGGAAAATTAAGTTATACAATTTACAAACATACCCATTTCGTTAACTAGACATCAAGTTGTTCCTTAAATTCACCCGAGTGTTTTGAACAAAACATAGTCCAAGCCCTGCACATTAAAGTGAACGGTGTTTGAAGCTTGATTCAATTAATCATATCAACATGTAGTATTGGTATATTGGAATGAACAATATTACCTGTAAATCAAATCTATGATGCTTTTGAAGGATTCTTGTGGTTTACCCTTTGAGTCGTATACAATAATTCTTCTATGTTCAGTGTCGATTGCGAGTATCCAGTGGAATCTGCACATATACAAGCATAGGTAATTGTCGGTGAATCACCGAGCAGTCTACCTAAGGGGATACCCGAGGTGGTGAATAGATGTTTAGGGAAGCATAGTACTTTCGAACCTGATGGTCGACTCTAGAAAACAAGAGCCAAGATTTATACTGGTTCAGGCCTCCTGAGGGATAATAGCCCTATGTCCAGTGTTTTGGTGTATTATATTGTGTCTGAGCTTAAAAGCACTGCACTTAAGCGATGAAGGCTTAAGGCGTCAAAAGCAAGATGACTAAGTTGTTTCAGGGGGTTCCTCGCCCCCTTATATAACTAAGGGGCAAGCTCGATGATCTAGGACTCTATCTCAAGTCAGTTTCCCTGATACCTAAGATCACATACCAAACTTGGGTGCTAATTTCTTAATTATAAAGATTTTGGTACAAACATATCTCTTTATATTGGATGTAGGTTTCGGTTCCTAAATAATAATCTAACTTTCCTTATCGGGACTGAACCCCCTCCATGGGCCATACCGGACTCCAATGCTGAACTTGGCCTGCTCTTGATCTGGACTGATAAGCCCAACGCAGGGTACCTAGAGGTCATATCCCCGACAATAGCCCCTGAGCTCTTCTTAGCTTGGTTGAAAGTCTTCGGCTGATCAAGCTATGAGGAGCTTATCTTTTAACTTGAATCTTTGCGCCTTGCTGAAATCTAATGATTCTTGAAAAACCTAAACCTTTTTCTTCTTCGTGTGGGGTGCACCGTATAGGTGCAACCACATGGTGTAGCCCCCAAGCTTCGAGTTAAATGGAACATTTGGCTCGAGGGTCACAAAGCATCTATAGTAAAGTCTTCTAAAGTATTGGTCTTGGTTCCTTGGATGATGGAAGAATGAACTATACACATGTCTTGTCCTCGAGATTTGCCAGTGCTCACGTAAAATTTGCTCATTGGGCGAGGCCACCTATCAAGGCTTTGAGCGATCGAGACCTCAGGCACAACTGAACTCAATCCCCCAAGGCCCAGCCCCTGAGTGTCTAACTCCTAGGGCCCCCGGGCATGCAAGGCCTTGGGTGCGCGAGACCCCGAGCATGCAGATCTTCGGGCGCCTAATTTCTGAGCCCTGAGCCCCTGAGCACGTAAGGCCTCGGGCACATTAGCCCCCAGGCTCCCGAGGAACTCAAACGTCATGAGCTCCACCGATTGCTTTTGAAGTCAGTGTAAAAGGTTGCTTTTTGGTCTGCCCTGTCCACAATTAATGCGTTGCAGTTGAGGTGATAAGCAGGCATCTCTGTTCTGCTTGTCGTAGGCATAGGCATAAGGTGCAGATAGAAAGGTGGCACCATCACATCGGTTCGACAGTAGTGGGCCTGACAACCGAAGCGATGCCTGTTCGCAACGATCGCGGCTGATGTTGTGGTGATGATTCCGTTGCTGTTTAAGCCGCTCACCCCCCGCCCATTCACATGCTGTCATTTTGAATCCCTACCTACTTTGTGCAACTACTTGTCCTTCATTTCTTCTTCTTCTTCTCCACCCACTAGCACCCCGGGAGTCCACTGTCGTCTGAGGAGTGGGAGGCATCTGTGATGACAGCAGTGAGGCTATGGAAGCTTGAGAAGGCATAGCTTCTACCGGTCCAGGTGATCTTGGGCTAGCGTGCGGCAGTGGGGGAGGCCTTTCGGATGTCAGACATGATTGAGGTGATCATGTTCGTGTCCTTCGTTGCCCACGGGCTCAGCTTGCCTGCGCACCCCTTACTTCGAGTCCTCCTCAACCACTACAGCATCTCCCTCGTCAACCTTGCCCCCAATGCCATTCTTCAAATCGTTGTCTTCATGCATCTGTGCGAGGCGTACCTAAGAGTGGATCCTCATTGGAACCTCTTTCGGTACTTCTTCCTCCTCCACCAGCTAGCGGGGAACAGGGTGGTCAGTGGCGCCATGCTCCAATTCCATGAGGACAAGGTGCTAGAATACCTCAAGATGCCACTAACAACCTCAAACAAGGGATGGAGCGTGGAGTGGTTCTATGCCACGAACCATCCCCCACAGTCCCAGTCGAGATCAACTAGAGGCTAGAGCCTACCATCCTATGGTCGGGCCAGGGCCACTACTCGTCGGAGCTAGACCAGGTCTGAGAGTTGGCAGGACTAGTGACGAAGCTTCGGTGCCAAGGGCTGAACGGGATCAGCGTCGCCACCTGTTTCTCGATGCGGCGGGTGTTCCCACTCCAAGACTAAGTGACATCGGCCTACGAGATGTTCAGACCCTTTACCCAAATGATCCGGCAGTGGAGTGGATGCCGTGGGTGGAGGTCATCAAGTACCTCCACTACTTCTTCAGCAAGAAGCCTAGCTTCCCAGAGGACTTTGGGTTCGTGACATATTGTGTCACAAACCCTCGGCTAGTGGTGAGTCTTGTTGTTTGATTCGTCGATTCTTGCCATTTTTTCCTCTTGTTTGTTGAATTATGCTGATATCGAACCACCTGCTCGGTGTGATGTGGCCTAGCCCTAGGGTCATGTCGCATTTTCTCACGGTCACTGCTCCTCGAGTACTCGATAGGAGTCGATCTGCCTCAGCATGCACAGTCCCTGAGTGACCCTGACTTGCTGCCACTGCTGTCGAAGTGGAAGGAGAAGGAGCTGGTCGGGACAAGCAAGCACTCGAAACCAGCCGAAGTTGGGAAGGATGGGACTACGCCACTCAGAAGGCGATGCTTGATCTGCTCCTTAGATGAGTCCGAGGGCGAGGAGGACGCCATGACTTCAGATGCCGCGCTGGCCCCGCCTCCTCCTCTAACGAAGGGAGTAGTGAGGCACTAGCTCACAGGCGCCTTCCGACTGGTGTCAAGGTGAGTTTTTGTTCTATTGTTCCATGATCTCCTTATGGCATTTTTGTCCTCTGATCCATCCTTGACTTTGCAATTTTCATTTTGCCCGAGACCACGCTCCCTCTAGGGGGTGACCATGTTGTCACCTCCACTAGCTTTGGACACGGTTGCTGGGCCCTCAGAACCAGCGGCGGCTGAGGAAGATGCCACTGATCCACTCACCAGAGGTTCCATGGGTTTGGCTATGGCGTTTGCTTCAGTGGCGACTGGTAGAGATGCCATGACGACGCAAGTTGTGGCGTCTATGGTGGAGGTCACTGATCCCTTAGTGGAGGAGGTGGTCTCGCCACCCTTGGCGGTGGTGGCGGGGGGTGCTGGGTCATCAGGGGACCTGGTCGACCTTCAAGTGGGGTTGGGAGCCCCTGAGCGAGTGCAAGGGACCCCTATGGGGGAGGCCCTTGCTCAGCTAGCCTGTTGCGTGGAGGTAAGTTCTTGACCCGTGATATCTTTTCTTTTTCCTATCTTCATCTTTTGTTGACCATCTCATCTTCGGTTGAAGTTGCTCCATGCTCGTCTAGCAGTGGAGGCCTTGGGTTTGGTCCGAATGGCTGCCCTCGAGGCCGAGGTCGAGCTGCTCAGGCGTGAGCATGCTGACCTCGGAGCGAGGGTCGAGGAGCTGATGTGAGAGGGCACTGTGGCTCGGACCGAGCCAAGCTCGATGGTGGTGGTGGCTGAAAATGCCACCAAAGTGGCCGAGGAGGTCGGGTGACGGGACGAGGCCACCAAGGCTACCGCTGATGCGGCGAAGAAGGCGGAGGAGTCTGCCCGGGCCACCTATGAGAGGGCCAAGATGGCGGCAGAGGAGACTGCCGCTAATTTTGGAAGTAAGTGTTTATACTTGATTGCTTCTTATTGCATGCCCTGTCATTTGATCCTAATGCTCGTTGGTCTTCTTCTGTAGGGAACTGTGATCAAGCCAATACTCGGATCGCCGAGCTTGAGACGAAGGTGGGTCGGACCCACTCCATGGTCGACCGCCTTCATTTTCTGCTGGTGGACATCCCCTTGCTGGATGGGGAGTTCTAGGCGAAGCTTGAGGGCCTAGGGACCCAGCTATGCCTCATTATCACTGACATGGCAAGAAACGGGGCTGAGCATGCCTTGACGTATGTTCGAGCCCATTTTCCCAAAGCAGACCTCGAGCGGATGGCCGGTCGGCTTCCCGAAGGGGTGTCACCTAAAGATGCTGCCACCTATTGGCAGGAGTTGGAGGAGCTTGCTGCTTCCATTACCAAGGACCTAAGGCTTCTACCACTCGCTGAAGATCCAGAGCCAGCAGCGGCACCCCCGGAGGAGTAGAGTAGTCAATATCTACAAAAAATTGGGAGTAGATATATTATTTCTTAGGTACATCACTTATTGATTGGTCATCTAGAAAACAATCTATAGTTATACAATCCACTACCAAAGCTGAATATGTTGCTGCTGCTAGTTGTTGTTCACAAGTTCTTTGGCTTATCTCTACACTCAAGGATTATGAGATAAACTATGATCATGTTCTACTTTATTGTGATAACACAAGTGCTATAAATATTGCTAAGAACCCAGTGCAACACTCTAGGACAAAGCAGATTGATATTCGATATCATTTTCTTAGAGATCATATGGAAAAAGGTGATGTTATGCTTCTTTTTATTGACATTGAGTTATAATTGGCAGATATTTTCACTAAACCTTTATATTCTTTTTGCTTTGCTTTTCTTCCCAGGGAGTTGGGCATTGTTCATCCAATGGGTTTGTTTTGAGGGAGAGTTTGTCTTTTCATTTGTATCATAATGCATTCATATTTTTTGTGTATTTTTTATATTCAAATTGAAAAATATAAAAAGGACAAAACATAGAGCTTTGAGTTTTACCTTCAGTCAATCTTTGTGCTTGATAGCAATATATTTTCAAATTGATAAATCACTAGTCTTGCCTTCATATCTTTTAGTCTTTTTATGAGCCTATGACATAGTTTTTGAGGGATATGACGCATGACACATAAATATTTAAATGAAAGATAAAGAAATATGTTGTGCTGATCTAGAGGCTAGTTTGAGTTAAATATGCTTATACATGTTCTAGCTGTGTTTATTTCACCATAATAGTGCTTTCAATTTTAGTACTGGCAGTACTATATATCGTGCAAAGTTAAAACATTCAAATATAAATAAAAAAAGGGGAAAAAATGTGCAAAAGCACAGAAAGTTCAAAAAGAAAAGAAAGTGTGCAAAAGCACAGAAAAATCTGCATTCATAAAAAAATTATTTTGCCTAGGTCGTCTCACGAGACTGCTTATTACTGCACTTTGATATGAACTTAAAGATAATTATAGATTACCAGACCATTAAAATAGGGACTGTTTGTGTGTGCAAGAACCTCACAATAGGTCGTGTGACTGAAGCTCAAGTGGTATTATCTGTCTCTTAACAGTGGTTGTTGTGCTGAGATAGGCACTTGTGAAAATTTCATACAAAAGTTGCATATATGAAATCTGAAATTTTCAATGTCTATGATTTGCACTTTTAAGAGCACTAAGCGTTGTTTTTGTTTTGTGGACGTGACTAAATTATGTGCGAGGTATTTCTCTTAGATTGGTCCTAATGAAAGCCAACATTATAAATCATTGAATGCATTCAATTTTAGTGTTGATTTGAACATGAGAATTATGGCTTAGTTTCATTCCGAGGCTTTTAGGCTTGATTGTTAGCTGGTTGATCTATTTATTTCATTTGTGTTGCAAACCTTGTCACGTGGATTGCTTTTGGTACACTTCAAAGCTCTCAAATCAAGAAATAAAAAAGAGTGTTCTCATGATAATTTCTCTCTTTTGCTGCACTTGATGAAATCATTGTCAAAGGGAGAGAAATACTTAGGGAGAAATTGATTTTTGATGAAATCATTGTCTTTTGCAATCAATTTTTGTGCTAGTTTTATTTATCATTCGAGGGAGTTTTATTGATCATTCTTCGAAAAAAACTACCGTCTAAGTTAGCGGTGTCGTGACGGCCAAGTTGATCACGTCATCGAATAATCTAGAGTCATGTAATTTTACGTTTTTGCCCTGTGGGCCTTGAGTCTGTATCGAACCTTCCCGAAGGGGTATTGGGGTCTTTTCCCTTGGTCCATGTGGGCTATATAAGGGGACCTAACCCTTGTATCACTTTGAGGTTTTGAGAGTTAATAAAGTAATTTTCAGAAATTGCCTTGAGCTGTCTTCTTCCTCCTCCCACCTCCACCTTTCTCTCTCCTCTCCACCCTAGGGTTGAATCCCTAGCCCTAGGGCAGCCACCACCTCCTCTCCCCCTCCAAACCGAGCCTTCCCCTGCCCCTCCTCTACCCCGTGGAGGTGCAGCTCGAGAGGAATCGCAAGGTTGAGTGGTGTGGAGGCGTTGTGAGGCGGCGGTGGTGCTAGGCGAGTTTTGGGGCTGCACACCAAGGGAGGCCAAGGAGCTCGTGCTGCTCGTGGGATCGCAACGTGGCATCTTCAACGAGTTCTTCGGCAAGCCATCTTAGTATCCCCCTCTTCTCTCATGCGTTGCATACCGTAGAAACCGATTAAATGACTTGATGAACGATGTGCAAGCTTTTTGTTATAAGTTCTTGTCTTTATTGTCTCACATGATTATTGAATGAATATCTTGTTGTTGAGATGATGATTATCAAGTGCTTGTGATTCGTTTTGAGAGAATA
>KE370772.1:117264-131789 GCA_000418225.1 Zizania latifolia
ATACATACATATATATATAATAGTTTATAATTGTGTTCCATAAGGCTGGAACTGCAAAATGCTTTTACATTAACTTATAAAAATTGAACAATTGCCGCGATTATTTAACCCAACGACACATTATAATTAAAGGGTAGAAAGTTTAGTCCACCAAAAAATTGTTCATTACAACATAGTATCTCCTTTAGTTTTTCCTAACAAATCAAATAAATGTGTGCAAGCAAGCAGAGATCAGAGCAATGGATGATGGAGAGGGCCATTAAGCTGAAAGAGGATGTCCGCACACGGTTTCAGACATGCAATGACGTGGTCGAGAGGATGCATTTAGTTGATACAATCCAACGCCTTGGAATAGATCACCTCTTCAAAGAAGACATATGCAGCGTGCTAAGCGTTATTAATGGAAGTGAATTCCCTTGTTCTAGTCTCCATGATGTTGCTACACGGTTTCGCTTGCTTAGGGAGCAGGGCTTCTGGGTATCTTCAGGTATTAATCTTTAATTAAGACAAAATTTACGGTTTAGAATACATTATAACCATTGATTTTTAATTTATGAATGGTTTAGATTAATTTCTACTACTACTCTAATGAGGGGTAATACAATTTACAGAGTGCAAAATCGTCTAAAAGAATTTTGATGTGCAGGGTTAAACTTACTTTTCCCGTTCTGAAAACTCTAGACAGTTTACACATACATACTTTCTAATTGTTAGCCGCAAGAAAACTAATTAAACCAGTATATATTAATTATAATCAATTAAAAGTATTAAACTACCCTTTAAAATCGATGCACTATACCATGATATTGTTTTAACGTCAGATATTGGTGGAGAAAGATTGACATTTAAAGTCACTAAAACTATCGATAATGCACAGTGATAGATTATCTATCGGTAATAGTCATAAGTAGTGACCCACTATCTATCGGTAATGTGCAGTGACAGATCATTTGAAGGTAAATATATCAATAACCCTCAGTTTGTCTGTCGCTAAAAATTTTATATCACGTGCGCGTGAAAAACTAGCCAAGCGCACGTTAGAAAAATTCGAGGGCGCTAACAACTGTGGGACTTATAAAGGAAAAATATGGACATTTTCCTCACTCCCTCCACACGCACCACATCTCTCCAGCCTTTACCCTACTCCCTCTCACCACGCCATTGATGGTAATATGCCATAGAGAAAAGTTCTGGAGGAACCAAAAGTTCTGGTTGGACCAGAACTTTCGGGCCAACCCTGGTGGCGAGTTCTGGAGGAATCGAAAGTTCCGGTTGGACCAGAACTTTTAGGCCTGCTCTAGAGGCGAATTCTAGACGAACCAAAAGTTTTGGGCTTCGGCCGGAACTTCTGGGCTAAAATAAATTCGATACGGAATGTTATTTTCGGAAGTTCCGGTTGGACCGAAACTTTCGAATCGAAATAAATTCGATACAGAATGTTATTTTTGGAACTTCCGGGCCTCGGTCGGAACTCCCAGGTTGAACATGCAGATTAGATCTGGTGGACTTTAATATTGATTAAAGGCCCATCAGTGGGCTCTATATAAGGAGAGGAAAGGCTAGGGCGCAAGAGGCTGTTGGACCTCCCCTAACCCTAGCTGCCACCTCTTCCCTGGCCTCACCTGCTGTGGCCGCATCTCCCATAGCCTCGCGCGTGGTAGTAGCATACCGGCGTGAGGTGATCTCGTCCCTATACGTGTGGATACCGTAGAGGCACCACTGCAATTGCGGTGCTAGTCTTCTTCGCGTGAAGATCGTGGTATCGCTGCGTCTTCATCGCCGGCGATTGGACGGAGCTGGGCGGAGTTGATCAAGGATATGCTTCTTCAACTCTTCTTTCGCTGCCCTAGCGCGTCTGCGTCTAGAGGTAACGATCTATGATCCCATTGCTCGTATGGTTCCTAGGTTAAACGGGGTAGAAAAAGTTTTGTTTTATGCTAACGTAGCCTACCCGTTCCCCAACAGTGGTATCAGAGCCTACGTGCGTAGTGTTCGATCTGGATCATACACATATAGGTGATATGTGGTGGAAATAGATTAGATCTATTGTTCTTGTGTCTGATTTTCGAAAGTTCCGGGCTCCAGCCGGAACTTCCTGGTCAAAATAATTTTCATACAGAAGGTTATTTTCGGAAGTTCCAAATTTGACCCGGAAGTTCCGGGCCAAAATAAATTCGATACATAAGGTTAATTTTGGAAGTTCTAGGCCTTGAGCCAAAAATTTCGGGCTTCGGCCGAAAGTTCCAGGCTTTGAGCCGAAAGTTCCGGGTCTGCTTTTCAGTCACGCATAGATTCTATGCTTAACTCATTTTTACAGAGAATGTTGTGACTGGTATGGCCTTGTGATGTATGTGATGCATGTATGTAATTTTCATAGCCTACGTGTCATGGTTAATTGCAGCCTAAGGCTGTTTTATTGTTGTACGACCTACGTATCGACATATGATGCTTCTTCTCATGTAATTTGTATAATGCTATTAGATATAATAGACTCATACAAGATCATGAAGGCTTGAAGCGTGATGACCGGAAGGACAGAAACTATGGAGATGGAGATCACTATGTGAGAAGGGCTATACTATGTCACAGTTAATATGATTGCCTGTGATGTTTACTTATGTTCCTGTCATAATATTCTTTCATGTTTTGTATGCGGTAGGCATCATTACCATGCTAGAATAGTTTTTCTCAGAAAATTAAGAATTATTGATGCTCTTTTCAATAGCTACACCTACTAAGGTTTTTGATCATTGTATGGTAGGTCTGCCAAAGCAGAGTGCCATCTTTTATCTTAACCAGTTAGGGTGGATGTCGGACATCCACAAGCATAGTATTGATTTGCTTTTCAAAGCTATCAAAATGGTTTTGGGCTTTGAGGCATGGTGTTGGGTACTGGAGCATTTGATGCCACCCAATAAACAAGAGTCACATAGGAATGCGATTAGCAAGTGGTTGCTTACCTATATCACTGATTTTCTAGCAGTGATGCCAAAGCTCACTAGAAGTTAGTTGAATATAAATCTTGTCCTAGTACATGTCGTAAAAGGAAAAACGATTGTATATCATGTAGTGGAGCATCTTTTATTTGATAGAAGATCCACATAGCATAATGCTAAAACTTGCATTTTTCTGTTGTAGATCATGGCACCTACCGCTAGTAACACTTCTAGTTTTAATTTGCGATCGATTCTTGAAAAGGAAAATCCTTTTGGAACAAACTTTATTGATTGGCATAGAAACTTAAAAATTGTTCTCAAATAAGAGAAAAAGGAATATGTTCTAGAGGAGCCCCATCCTGATAAATCAGCTAATAATGCATCTGTCACAGATCGGAGGGCTTATGAGAAGCACGACAATGATTCAATTGATGTTAGCTATCTCATGCTTGCCTATATGTCCTCTGAACTTCAGAAGCAATATGAGAACAGGGATGCCTATGATATGATCATGGGACTCAAAGGCATATTTGAGAACCAAGCTCAGGCCGAGAGGTACAACACCTTAAAGTCCTTGTTTGCGTGCAGGTTGGCAGAAGACAGTCCAGTCAGTACTCATGTGATCAAGATGATTAGTTACATTGAGAGCCTGAAAAAACTTGGTTTTCCTCTTGGCCAAGAGTTGGCTACGGATGTGATTCTCTAGTCGCTCCCTGCGAGCTTCGAGCCGTTCATCTTGAACTTTCACATGAACAGCATGGTGAAAAGCATGGCTGAATTGCATGAGATGCTAAAGACTGCTGAGGAAAGCATTAAGAAAAGCTCTAGTCATGTGATGATGGTTTAGAAGGTGTTGGTGAAGTTTTTGGTCACACGCGTGGCCTGAGAGATCTGCTTAACTGTAGTGCAGGTCCTAAATTTGCGGTTTGTGGCGTGCCAATCAGTTTGATCCTGCAACTGATAAGATAGACAAGAAAAACGTAAGTAGTAACGCCTACCGGCTATCGAGCCGATGGTTTTAACGCGTATCGGATGACTATTAGATGCACGATGTATAAGAAATGTATTTATTATGAAACCTATCGGAACATCAGTATCGGCCTGAACCAACTAATCTATGAAAGCAATTGAAAGTAATACTAGAGCCGATATCGAGATGTAAAAGCAAGATATATAATAATGCTAGGCCGATGTGTATCGTCCGATTCCAATACCCGATACAACGATGAGATTAAAACGTAGAGAGATAACCTATCGGCTTATACTCCGATAGAATCTGGCATCAACATGCTCGATCTGTGTTCGCATTATCACTTGCTATAACTGTAAGATTAGACCGAACCAAGACAGTCGCTAAATCACAGCAAACCATAATGCTAAACATATCGGAGCACATTTCATCCAGATGAACGATACGTGACATGAATCAAATACATAGACTAAGATATCGAACTTAACCGATGAAGCTTTAGATTAATATATTTGATCTAAACCACGCACCTGATACAGCATGAATGATACATAGACTAAGATGTCGGACCTAACCGATGAAGCCTTAGATCTACTAATCAATACATGTTTGGCGGAACTTATCTCTCGTCGGAGATCGAAACGATGCAGCCCCACGAGAGAGCAAGAACTCGCTGGTGGCAAGTTTGGCGATGCGCCGAGAGTTGTTTGTTGATCTGTTGTTTTTTTAACTAGGTCTAAGAGTTACATATTTATAGTTCGGAGACTTGCTATCCTATGCTGATACGATTGTAACCGATTCCGCAGAAAATCCACCATTTCCTTCTTTATCGGCTTCTCTCCCAACTGTATCCTTATCCGATCACTCGTACATGTTGCGGACGGGCTTCGTTGACCATACTTTGACTGGACTCCTTGACTTCTGTTGACTGTACCGAAACTTTGTTGGGCTTGGGCCGGTCTCACTAAATTTTGCCGTTAACAGAAGGATAGCAAGAAGAGAAAACGCAAGGGCAAGGCTAAAACTTCGGATGATATCTCGAGCTCTAAGTCTAGACCTATTGGAAAGTCCAAGGTTGGCTCTGCTACTTCTGATACTTGCCACAACTGCAATAAGACTGGTCATTGGCGGAGGAACTGTAAGTTGTACTTGGAAGAACTCAAGAAAAAGAAGGTAAGTAAGACTTCCACTTCAGGTATAAATGTTATTGAAATTAATCTTGCTACTCGTCCTAGTGATTCATGGGTATTTGATACTGGATCAATGATTCATACTTGCAAATCGTTGCAGGGACTGAAAAGGACTAGGAAGTGTGCAAGAGGCGAGTTGAATGTACTCGTCGGCAATGGTTCAAAAGTTGCTGCGTTGGCCGTCGACGTTTATTCCTTGTCGCTACCCTTATGATTAGTTTTGGAATTGAATAATTATTATTTTATTCCTGCCTTAGGCAGAAACATTATCTCTTCTTCATATTTGAAGGAAGATGTTATGAATTCATAATAAAGAACAAGTGTTGTTCAATATTTTTGAATAGTATGCTCTATGATACTTGTCCATTCACTACTAGAAAAGTCTACATCCAAGACGAATCACTTTTGTCATCGTAAATGCCAATATCATCACTGACATATATCTATGACAAACGTATGACGAGATTATGGTCATCACCTTTGTCGCGTCACATTTGTTGCACAGCGATGATTTAGCATATTTAGTCATAGATAAGGTTACAAACATGATGATTTAGCCCTTGTCACTGAATAGTTTCAGTCGGCGTATCCAGCGGACACGTGTATGATGAAGAGATTAACACGTGTATGATGAAGTTGACACGTGTATGATTTCCTGGTTGACATGTGGCGACCTCGTGTGCATTGACGTGGCATCACGTGCATGATGACATGGCGGCACATGCGCAATGACATGGCAGAACATGCATGATGACGTGGCGGCACATGTGCGATGACATGGCAGAACATGAATGATGATGTGGTGTGTGTTTCGTAATAACGTTTGTTTCTCGTCATAGAAATTTAACGAATTTGAAATGCACAGACAGTAACATTTGGGCCTGGCCTGAACTCAACAATATTCCATTTGTACTCATTCTAGAAACAGAAAAGCACTCTAATCCATCAAGCACAAACATAGGTTCATTAATCACAAACTTAATGTTCATACAACCAAAGTTCTCAAACATAGGGACCATAAGTTCACACACATCATTAGTTCACATCATAGGAACCACAAGTTCACACACACCAAAGTTCTCAAACACAGGTAAAGTACATGTAGTTGAGTGTATCAATCAATCTCATATGAGCTAAGGAGCACAAGTTCCAAGAGATTTATAAACCTGATAAATACTAATCAGTGACCAAGAGGTTTATTTTACATGATACGATCGACACCGGAAGAAGAACGAGTGCTGATAAAATGCCAGTTTATGTCGATGAATCAGTTCCTGATGGATTCGGGCGATCACCATGGTTGCACTTTGCCTCATTTTGAACTTACAGCTAGTGTAACGATCTCATATCTGCAGGCTGCACAGTTAAAGAATTGTCAACGGTCAGTGCAACTCTGCAGGGAAACAAAGCGATCAAATGCAAGTATGCAACAAGCATCCATACATGCTGATAGAAGATGGACAAAATGATGCAAAATACAACACCATACTAAAACCTACCATTGGCATCAAAACTACATATTTCAAGGATTATATTAATGGGCACCTAACACCTTGTTAAAAGGTGTAATTACTATTTTCTCATGCAATTCCAAATTTAGTCACAATGGCCATTAAAATTTGGATAACACAGAATTTTGGACAGCAGAATCCATGCTATGCTCTAGTTCATTTATAACAGATCTACACATCGATGTTCTGATGCTTGGTCTGTTGACACATTCAAAACAAATGAACGGATAAGCACTTCATCAGGTTTCATGATAAGGAATTGCTCCTGTAAATTAAATAATGGAGTAACTTCAGGAGGGGAAACTTAAAGAGAACAAAACTAGAGCAGGAATTATACTGATGATCTTGAAAACTTAGGCAGTTACACTCAATCTTGAATGAACTATACACAATTACTAGCTTGAAAATTCCAAAATAAAGCGAGCATGCTTGGAACAAAAAAAGAGTGTGCAAAATCACATACCGTCAAGCTATATTAAGCTTCAAGTTTTTGGTTTTCCAATATTCTTGGTTGTGACTTGAGCTTCTGTTATTCCCACAGAAAATGTGTGAACTCCTGCATTCTGTAAAGGAATCTATCAAAAAAAATTATCCAATGTTGATAAATATGATGAGAAGATAAATAACTGATGGAAATATAACCAGATGTTGGTTGATCCTTTCAAACCTTCCCTGCACAACATATTGGAGCTGTTGTCTTTTGTTCATCCTATTTTTGTCATCCTGAATCAAATGATGAAAGATCTTTCAAGACATACAATTTTACATTTTAACATACTATAATGCTTCAACACAAGACACTTGACACTCGGTTATGCTATGATGATAACATTGACACAGAACCTTAAAACACAAGTGTTATAGCAATAAGAAATCAACAAATAGACCTATATCGTCAGTACTCCACTCAGAAAAGTAAGCATAAACAGAGTTTATATCGTCATCTAGAAGGATATATAGCTTTCACCATGGCAATTATTGCTTATTTTCTGCAAGAGAATGCATTTTATACTGGTTGGAACAGACAATGCGCAGAATCTTAGTTCTTACCGATACAGAAGAGCCTTTCTTTACTTGTACTTTGATTCTGAATCCAAGAGACCATCATCCAACTAATAAAGATGATTCATCTCTAATGGGTGTTACCGTGTAGTCACACATTGTATAGATCAAATACATAAGAACTGAAAATACTAGGAGAGGGAGAGACAGAGATTTACCTGAGTGGGAAACTGGGCGAGGGATGTCATGCGTGGTGGGGATGAGATTCATGGCGGCGGTGGGGGTGCAAATCGGGCTGCGGGAGCGGCCGATTTGCGTCGGGCCAGGGCTACGCGCCGCTCTGCTGTGGGGGCGCCCGCCGATCTGCGTCGAGGTAGGGCGGCTGATCTGCGGCAAGGGCGCCGATTTGCGACGGGGTGGCGGGGATGGCGTGGTGATGCCTGGCATTGGCGTGCGGGGAGAAAAGGGATGTGTGTTTGTCTACCTTCAGGCTACGAAAATGGGGGAGGGGAAAGCGGAGGGAGGAGGAGACGGGGACACAGAGGAGGATAAGACGGGGCTTGGGCGGGATTTTCGAAAATTTCGGCCGCGTCGATATTTAGCGACCATATGCCCAGCGCAATTGGGAGCTGGTGGACCCGTGGTGGCAGGTCAGGCTGTGTGATATTTTTGGCCACGTCAGCGATCCGCGAGGTGCGCTGCCATTGGCTGCCCCCGACTTGTGCTTCTCCCTGTGCTTTCTATGCTGCAAACTATGGCCTCTTTGTGGTTTTACAGCGTCAGATTTTTCTATGTGATATTTATAATTTGGTTTAAACTTGAAAATTTTTCTACACTCAAAATACAACATATCTTATTCAATGTAAAAATTTTACATTTTTGTAGGACCGTTTGCTATTTTTAACTTATTAAGTATATTTCTAATAATTAAATTAAAATAGGTAAAATTTGAACTGCAAGTGTTTGAAATATTGAACCAAAATTTATATAAAAATCATATTCATATTTTTTTTAGTACGTTTTTAGTACTTGTCCACTAAATTGAAAGAATTTTTGAAAAATCTAGGTTGCGACACTCGATGGGCAATTGGAGCTTAATAGTTTTTTAATTCTAAAAAAATCAAATGAAGTCTGAAAAACACGAGACCTGTTATGGTGTTATGATATGATATATAGATGCTGTGATAAAAAATTTAAAATGTTTTAAGAAAGTTGTCACGTACGATGTTAAGAAAGCTAGAGATTCTTCCAAGATGAATTAGGATTTAAATAAGAAATAGGTTGGGTTTAAAAGCAAATCAATGGTTAAATCTTCGTTTGAACTTAAAACTTTTTCTATGATCAAAATGCCATATAGATTATCTCATGTAAAAATTTGGTATTTTTATAGATCAATTTACTATTTTTAATTTATTAAGTATGTTTCTAAGAATTAAATTACTGCAAGTGCTTGAAATAATGAACAAAAATTTATAAAAAAATCATATTCATGTTTTTGAGTCCATTTTTAGTTCTTATCCACTAAATTGAAAGAAATTTTGAAAAATCTAGGTTACGACACTCGATGGCAACATGGAGCTTAATGATTTTTTAATTCTAAAAAAATCAAATAAAGTCTGAAAAACACAAGACCTGTCATGCTGTTATGATATGATACATAGATGCTGTGATAAAAAATTAAAAATATTTCAAGAAAGTTGTCACGTACGATGTTAATAAAGCTTGAGATTCTCGGAGAATGAATTAGGATTTAAAGAAGGAATGGGTTGGGTTTAAAAGCAAATCAATGGAAACTTTTTCTATGATCAAAATACAATATAGATTATCTCATATAAAAATTTGGTATTTTTCTAGATCAGTTTACTATTTTTAATTTATTAAGTATGTTTCTAAGAATTAAATTAAAATAGGTAAAATTTGAACTGCAAGTGCTTGAAATAATGAACCAAAATTTATAGAAAAATCATATTCATGTTTTTAAGTCCATTTTTAGTTCTTGTCCACTAAATTGAAATAATTTTTAAAAAATCTAGGTTGCGACACTCGATGGGCAACATGGAGCTTAATGATTTTTTAATTCTAACAAAATCAAATGAAGTCTGAAAAACACGAGACCTGTCATGGTGTTATGATATGATACATAGGTGCTGTGATAAAAAATTAAAAATATTTCAAGAAAGTTGTCACATAAGATGAAAGATCCAATAAGAGAAAAACGTTCCCATTTGTAAGCACATCAAATCTTGTAGTCCAATGGTAAGCCAACTCGGTTCTGAACTAGCAGGTATCGAGTTCAATTCCTAGACCCCGCAGATTTTTTTTAAAAACCCAATTTTATGACGAAGAGCATTATCTGACAAGTGGGGCTTGAAAGGTGAAACTGTATAGTTTCACTTCTATGACGAATCTCTATTAATTTATATGACAAATATTTTTACTTCGTTATAGTTGTATGAAGGGGTTGATGCTCACATCCAACATCCATAACGAACAAGGTAGAATCGTCATTAATTTACCTTATTCAATGACCAAAATCTGAATCGTCATTCTCAAATTGTCAAAGATCAAAGGATTTCTAGTAGTGATTGTTGAATGGATTATATATTCTGAATCTTGAGGATATAAATGTTTATAACATTAATACGAAGAAGTCTCGGCTTAATTATTTGAATCCCACTTTTGTTTGGCATTGTCATTTGGGTCATATAAATGAGAAGCGTATGCAGAAGCTCTATAAAGATAGTCTTTTGGAGTCAATTGATTTCGAATCATTTGATACATGCGAGTCTTATTTACTTGGTAAAATGACTAAGATGCCTTTCACTAGTCAAAGTGAGAGGGCAAGTAAATTATTGGCCCTTATACATACAGATGTATGTGGACCAATGAGTTCTATAGTTAGAGGTGGTTTTTAGTACTTCATTACTTTTACCAATGACTTTAGTAGATTTGGTTACATCTATTTAACGAGGCATAAGTCAGAATCCTTTGAAAAGTTCAAGGAGTTCCAGAATGAGATACAAAATCATGTAGGCAAGACAATTAAATTTCTGCGATCGGATCATAGAGGTAAATATTTGAGCCATGAGTTTAATAATCATCTGAAGCAATGTGGAATTATTCCATAGCTGACTCCACTGGGCACACCTCAATGGAATGGGGTGTCTGAGCAGAGGAACCGAACTTTGTTAGACATGGTCCGATCAATGATGAGTCAATCTGATCTTCCATTGTCCATCTGGGGATACACTCTAGAAACTGTTGTTTACATATTGAACATGGTTCCATCTAAATCTGTAGAGAGAACGCCATATGAGATATGGACTAGGAAGCGTTCCGGGCTATCTTTTCTAAAGATACGGGGTTGTGAAGCCTATGTAAAACGTTTGACGTCCGATAAGCTTACTCCCAAGTCTGATAAATGCTTCTTTGTGGGGTATCCTAGGGAAAACCAAAGGATATTACTTCTATAACTAGAAAGATGGCAAAGTGTTTGTCACCTAAAATGGTGTCTTCCTTGAGAAAGAGTTTCTCTTGAAAGGAGTTAGTGGGAGCACGGTAAGACTCGAAGAGATTCGGGAACCACTCGAAAGTGTTTCAGCTTTCATTGAACCATAACTCGATATGCAAGATGTTGCAGAACCTGTTATCAAGACACCAGCTCCACGTCGGTCAGAAAGGGTAGATCGTGCGCCCGAGCGGTTTACGTTGTTAACCACGGGGCAGCACGATATATTATTATTGGACAATGATGAACCTAAGACCTACTCGGAAGCAGTGATGGGATCAGATTCTGAGAAATGGCTTAGAGCCATAAGATCCGAGTTAGAGTCCATGCGAGAGAATCAATTTAAGAACTTGGTCGATCCACCTTATGGTGTTAAAACTATCGAGTGTAAATGGATTTTAAAGAAAAAGGTAGACATTGATGGAAATGTTCACATCTATAAGGCATGATTGGTGGCGAAAGGTTTTAGGCAAATTCAAGGTGTTGATTATGATAAAACATTTTCGTCCGTCGTAATGCTGAAGTCTATCCGGATCATCCTAGCAATTGCCGCATATTATGACTATGAGATATGGCAAATAGATGTCAAAACGGCTTTCCTTAATGGAAACCTAAGCGAGGATGTGTACATGACACAGCCTGAAGGTTTTGTTGATTCGAAAAATGCTGGGAAAATTTGCAAGCTGCAAAAGTCTATTTTTGGGCTGAAGCAAGCTTCTCGGAGTTAGAATCTTCGTTTTAATGAAGTGATCAAAGGGTTTGGTTTCATCAAGAATGAAAAAGAGCCTTGTATTTATAAAAGGGCTAGTGGGAGCGCACTTGTATTTCTGGTTTTATATGCCGATGACATATTGTTGATCGGAAATGACATTCCAATACTCGATGCTATTAAATCTTCGTTACGAAAAAGTTTCTCAATGAAAGATCTTGGAGAAGCAGCATATATATTGGACATAAAGATCTATAGAGATAGATCGAGAAGGCTAATTGGATTAAGCCAAAGCACGTACATTGACAAGGTATTGAAACGGTTCAATATGCAAGATTCCAAGAAAGGTTTCGTACCAATGTCACATGGCATTACTTTCAGCAAGAGTCAATGTCCTTCGACACCCAATGAGCTTGAGAAGATGAGTGTGAGACCGTATGTTTCAGTAATCAGGTCCATCATGTATGCCATGCTTTATACACGCCCAAATGTCTCCTATACTCTAAGTGTTACGAGCAGATACCAATCAAACCTGGGTGAATTGCACTAGGCGATAGTAAAGAGTATCCTCAAGTACTTGAGAAGAACTAAGGATATGTTCCTAGTCTATAGAGGTGCGGAGGAGCTCATTGTAAATGGTTACACTAACGCTAGCTTCCAAACCGATAAGGACGACTTGAGATCGTAATCTGGATTTGTGTTTTGCCTTAATGGAGGCGCAGTGAGTTGGAAAAGTTCCAAGCAAGAAACGGTTACAGATTCAACAACAGAGGCTGAGTACATAGCAGTTTCTGAAGCTGCAAAAGATGCTGTTTGGATCAGAAAAATTGTTTCTGAGTTGGGTGTTATCCCTAGTGCGTCCAGTCCAGTGGACCTCTATTGTGATAATAGTGGTACCATTGCACAAGCCAAGGAGCCTAGGTCGCACCAGAAGTCCAAGCACATACTACGACGCTATCACCTCATCCGAGAGATTATAGATAGAGGTGATGTAAAGATATGCAAGGTGCACACTGATTCGAACATTGCTGATCCGTTGACAAAGCCTCTCTCACAGCCCAAGCATGAGGCGTACTTGAGCTCTATGGGTATTAGATACTTGCGTGATTGAGTCGAGTGTATGTGAGAGAAGGTGTCTTGTCTATGCTGATATACTTTTAGATAATTGGTTATCTTGTTCCTTGAATAATTATCTTTTACATTGATTAGCAAGTATGTAACTTATTTGTGAGACTCTTTGTTTTATAATGATGTTATTCTAAATGATCCCTAATCTCATATCATCATGTGGGATGATGATGATTTATAGATTAGCACATTTGTCTGATTAATGATTATGTTTCACGGATCATAGATATAGAGATATCAAATCAGTAATATGGACACATGTTAGAGAATATAGTGTTGGATAGACCCATCTTGAGATACTGCTGGGATTGTTATTCTTGATGTGCCATCAGCTGTACCTACAGAATCCTTTGACCTGAGATCATCATTGATTCCAGAATGTGTAGTAACACACTTAGGGGCTTTCAAAAGCTATTCCGTAACGCGGTAGTTATAAATGTTGCTTTCGGGTATGTTATGAAATATGTCGTGGGATGTGAGCGATCAAGATGGAATTTATCCCTCCTAAATAATGGGAGAGACGTCTCTAGGCCCCTCGAGATAGTTGGATTGGGAAAGTGTATGGCCATGCTACTATGATTAAAGAGTTAATCATGATTAATCCACTACTTGATCGAGTGAAGTGTCGAGCTATCACAAGGGTGACACAAATCTCGCCTTGAGCTTGACTGATATCGTGTGGTAAAGGGATTGGTGCGTGAGTATATCAAGGTTCAGAAGATATGATTTTGTATGCATTCGGGGGTTAGTATGTGCAGCTAGGTATCGCTATTGACATGCGATCAGCAAAAAGGTTTCTGGGTAGCGACCGTTTATATATGAACCTATCGGGTCACATGCTTAAGGGGATGTGATTTAAAGCTTACAAGTATTGACTCTAGTACAAGTGGGAGATTGATGGTAATATGCCCTAGAGACATGTTCTGGAGGAACCGAAAGTTCTGGTTGGACTAAAACTTCCGGGCCCACCCTGGTGGCGAGTTCTGTGTAGGACCAAAACTAGCGATCAGAGGGGGGTGAATGGACGCAAAATAAAAATGCGGATAAAAACAAAAACTCCTTGACCTCTTGTGTCAAACTTGCGAGTGACTTCAAATGACTCAGCGCAAGGCTATGCTAGAATGTCCACTCAAAGCAAGTTGATACAAACCTCCACCAAAAGGTTAATGGCGAAGAAGATTGCCCAAGAAAAAGACAAGTGTTGATCGATCAACCAAAATACATCCACAAGTGCAACAAGCGTTCTATAGAAAAAGAACCGCACAAAGCACTCATGCGCAAATAATCAAATACTTGGAGCATAATCTCATTGACATTTCATCAACCATGTAAAGTACATTCCGGTACCTCTCAGTCAATTCACCAAACACTTGACATACACTTAGAACTCATGGACATTTCAACAAACATATGTAGCGCAATCTGAAAATCAAGTGCTTGTGAACATTAAATCAAACACATGGCATGCAAGAGGTTGTACTGAAAGTTTGGTGCTGTTCTCGCCGAAGATAGGTCGCTGCCATCGCGTTGAAGCCGTGCGTCGTCGTCACCGAGCTTGCTAAAGCCGTGCG
>KE370772.1:141307-157681 GCA_000418225.1 Zizania latifolia
GCCGGCGGCTAGGGTTTGGGGCTAGGTGGAGAGAGGAGGCTTGTGGAGGAAGAAAGAGGTGGGAGGAAGAAGACACCTCAAAATTGCAAAATGATTTTTGATTAATTCTAAAATCCTCAAGTGACAAGGGTGGATTACAGCCCTTTAAATAGCCCAAGTGGACCAAGTAAAAGACGCAAATACCCCTAGGGTTTCTCGATACAGACTCAAGGCCCATAGGGCAAAAACGTAAAAACTGACTCTAGATATTTATTCAATGCTGGACTTTTCGTAACTCTCACGACACCGCTAAATATAACGTCGTTAGCACTTTTCCATTGGATGGGTGATGGTTTTACGCCGAAACCATCAAAGCGCTTGCCGCCCCTGCGCCGTGCACCCGGATTGGACCGACACGACCCCGCGGCTCCTCATCTCGGTAATCGCCCCTCCGTGTACCTGAGTCGCACCGGTCAACGCCACGACAAGTCATCTTCGCTTGCCGTCTTTGCTCCATGTACCCGGATTGGACCGCCACGATCTCACGACTCCCTCAGCCTGACGATCGTCCGTCCGTGTACTTGAGTCACACGGGCAACACCACGGCAAGTCACTTGCCTCCCTTCAAAGGACTTCTCTTCATCATCTTCTCTCTTTCGTTGACAATCACTCACCATCCCCATGGTATTCACCATGGCTCCTTATTCTAGAGGAACTAGAAGTTCCGGTTGGACCAGGCTTGCTCTAGAGATGAATTCTGGACGAACTAAAAGTTCCAGGCTTCGGCTAGAACTTCCGAGCTGAAATAAATTCGATACAGAATGTTATTTTTGGAAGTTTCGGTTGGACCGGAAGTTCCAGGTTCAGAAGTTCTGGTTGGACCGGAACTTCTAGATCGAAATAAATTCGATACAGAATGTTATTTTTGGAACTTCCGGGCCTCGGCCGGAACTCCCAGGCCAAACGTGTAGATTAGATCTGGTGGGCTTTAATGTTGATTAAAGGCCCATCAGTGGGCTCTATATAAGGAGAGGAAAGGCTAGGGCGCAAGAGGCTGTTGGACCTCCCCTAACCCTAGCTGCCACCTCTCCCCTGGCCTCACCTGCTGTGCTCGCATCTCCCATAGCCTCACACGCGGTAGTAGCATACTAGCGTGAGGTGATCCCATCCTTGTACGTGTGGATACCGTAGAGGCACCGCTGCGATTGCGGTGCTTGTCTTCTTTGCGTGAAGATCGTGGTATCACTGCGTCTTCATCACCGGTGATTGGACGGAGCTAGGCAAAATTGATCAAGGACGTATTTCTCCAACTCTTCTTCCGCTGCCCTAGCGCGTCTGTGTCTAGAGGTAACGATCCATGATCCCATTGCTCGCATTGTTCCTGGGTTAAACGGGATAGAAAAAGTTTTGTTTTATGCTAGCGTAGCCTACCTGTTCCCCAATAGTCGTCACCGCGCCGTTGGCCCCTACGCCACCACGCCGCCAGCCCCTAGCTCCCCCGCCCCCATCTCCCTAGCCTCCCATGCTGGTCGCCCACACTATCGGCCCCCCATGCTCAAATCTATTGCCGCCCCTCCCTCGCGCCACCTCTAGATCTAGCTCCTCTCACTGTCTCGCGTGGTGCGCCAGGCCACTAGGCCGCCAGGCACTAGCTGTAGCCACCGTCCACCGCCCACTAGGGCAGGGGCCATTCCTGATCGGCCATCTCTCTAGATCTGACCTGTTGTCGGCCCTAGGCCTCGACGTCCATTCTCCGCTGCGCTTCCATTGGCTGCCGCCAATGCTTGGTTAACCTCGCCACCCACACTCGGCTTCTCTCACCGTCCGTTGTCAGCGCCTTGCTACCCTCACCGGCTGCTGCTAGTGCATGGCTACCCACACATGCCCCTATCGCCAATGCCTAGCTGCCATTTTGCTCTAGATTTCATTGTGATTTGCTCAATTCGTAAATAATTTACCTTGTGTTGAGTATCTCTGGTTTGTGTTTATGTGTAGTTTGATATATTGTTCTTATATTCTATCAATTGATGATAATGCAAGGTTTGTGGCAGGATTGATGCATGTTTTATGTTGATTGAAAGTTACTAGAGGCACCAAATCACTATAAGATTATCCATTGCTAATGTGATTTAACCAATACACTTTTAGGAGGAGCAGGAGTCACCATGGCGTTAGAGACTGAGATGTTTGCCTCACTGTTTGACTCATCCAAGTTAGGTAGTATCAGACGCCGGGTACTAATGGGTGCTACCCCATCATTCCCGACCGTGATTGGCCTCAAGCGCTTGCTCGTCCTGGCCAGCTCCTTCCCATTTCGCTTCGGCATCGGGGGAGGTTTGTCGGAGTCGCTTGAGGGTGGCGAGCGCCATGGCAGGTCGACACCTATCAGGTTCTCAGGAAGCGGTGGTTGTGAGAAGAACGCAGCATGACCCTGTAGCTAGGCCACGTTACACCATGTGGGTGGTCGAGCATCAGCAAAATTCTCAATAGCAACAATGTAGAGACAAACAACAAGTAAGACAACTAAAATCAAGGGGAAACTTGCCGATGGCCGTGGGTTCGTAACGTAGTACGTCATGAACCTGAGGTTCGTTGAGAAGCCAGGCTTCCCGCTGAAGAAATGGCATAGGAGTTTAATTACCTCCCCTTTGGTTATCCACTCCGCCACAGAGTTGTTTGGGTCCCATGGCCCGAACGCTTCATATGCCGGTGTCACCCGCTCCTGCAGTGGGAACGTCTGCCATGTCAGCGGCATCTCTAGATACTCTGCTGCCTTCCCTTCATGGGTTGGAGCGCCCCACCGCTGACCACCTTGTTTGCCGCCGTGCGGCGTAGACAGAAGAAGTACTAGAAGAGGTTCCAGTGAGTATCCACTCCCAAGTACGCTTTGCACAGATGTACAAAGATGGAGATTTAGAGCATGGAGTTTGGGTTGATATTCATTATGGAAATCATATAGTGGTGGAGGAGCCCATGGAGGATGAAATGTGTGGGAAGGCTAAGCCCACAGAGGACAAAGGGCTCGAAAAGCAAAACTTCATTGGAATCTGGTGTTAGGAAGCTCTCTCCTGTCGCCACCCACTAGCCTGAGATTGCCTGGGCTGGTAGAAACTGTTCCGCTTCAAGCATTGCTAGTTTCACCGATGTCATCGTCGACGCCTATCACTCGCCAGGCTGTACTGGGCTGTTAGGGGCCATTGGCTTTAACTAGAAGAGGTGACAGGCGATGCGGTGGTAGATGACACAGCAATAATGGCATCTCAGACGATGGGGAGCCAGAGCAGAGAAGAAGCGAAGGAGGAGATAAAGATTTCTAGCAGAGCTTGGGCAAGGATGGAAGCGTGTGGAAGAAGACGAACAGAGTGGTTTATACAGTTGCACGATATCCACCATGACATCAGCCATGGTCAACGCAAACTTGTGTCACTTCGGTTGCTGTGCGTGGCCCAATCATGCTAACAAGATGGTTCTGCCTCTCTATCTGCACCTGGCAACTGTAGCTAGACCAATCAGAGAGTAGACGCATGCCTGTCCCCTCAATTGCAGCGCATTAATTGTGGCTAGAGCGAGTCGAAAAGCAACTTTTTGCCTCGATTCCAGAGACAATCGACAAAGTTCACGACAAATGAGTTCCTTGGGAGCCTAGGGGCTGGCGTGCTGAGGGCCCGTGCGCTTGGGGGCTCATGTAACCGAGGCCTAGATGCTTGAGGCTAGGGTCTTAGGAGCTCGGGGGCTTGGTTGCACTCGGGGCCCTGATTGTTCAAGGCCTCCGGCTGACGATAGCGCCCAACGACTGACCTCACCCGAGCATATGCCTACTCCAAATTACTATCTCCCACCAAAGCATTTAGGGTTCAGTTTCACTAAAGTTGTGATTTTGAAGAGTTTTGTTCATGATATTTTTTAACCCTTAAGGCTGGGGGGCTACACCATGTGGGTGCACCTATGCGGTGCACCTCACACAATGAAGACAAGGCTTTTTTCAAGATCATCTGACTTTGACAAATCATGAAGATCTAAGTCAAAAGTTGAGCTCCTCCTAGCTTGTTCAGCTAAAGACTTTCGACCAAGCTAAGAAGAGCTCAGGGGCTACTGTCAGGGATATGACCCATGGGTACCCCGCAATGGGCTTATTTGTATGAACCAACAGCAAGCCATGCCCAACATTGGAGTCCGTTATGGCCAATGAAGAGAGGTTTGGTACCGATAAGGAATATCATATCCTTATCTAGTAACCGAGCTCTATATTTGGTGTAAAGAGATATATTTGTACCAGAATCCTTGTAATTAGGGTGTCAAATAAACCAATATGTGAGGTTAGTTGAGATGGTTAGTGTGTCAAGGAAAGGTAGGGTTTCCTTGACAAGTTTAAGGATTATTGGTCATAGAGATTGTACATATTTTTTAATACTTCTGTACTAGTATTGTCCATATCGTAGCACAAATTAATGCCACTATAAATGCTTAATTGTACTTCCTCTTCCTTAGTCTCCAGATTTAACATTTCATAGTACAACGAATCTGGACAGCAACACTGACCAGATTCGTTGTAATATAAAATGTCAAATTTGGTCTAGGTTACAATATTATGGGACGGAGAAAGTACTATTTTAGAGGGCTAGAAAATCTGTCGTATATATGAAATACAGCTAAGTATATAGAGGTGTGTGCATTCACTTGTAACAAATAAAGCACCATCAGGGTGCTTATGAGGTGCATGCTTTTAAGCATTCCACCACACCGTTGTACACATAGAAAAAGGTACATCATCTACATATTTAAAAGGCATCTACATGGTATTTATCACATTTTTTCATAAGTGTATATTATCCATATATAATCCTTCCGTAACCTCAACAGCGGTAGTAAACAAACTTAAGTCTTAAATAGATTATCTAAGCATTCTCCTAAATCACATTATTTAATTTTCTGATGGTGCAAAGATCTGTATGGACATGTTGAGCTAAATTATGTTAGGCATCGTGCTGTGGAGAATTATGTTTGGTCCTACATGTTGTTTCATGAGGAAGGATCAGGACTCACACGGATGATCTTTGCCAAGATATTTGTACTAATGATCCTTCTAGATGACACATATGATTCCCATGCCACCATCGAAGAATGCCGGAAGCTAAATGAAGCCATACAAAGGTTGGTTCGATTAGTATGCCAGAATAATTATGTTCTTTCCTATATGTTAAGTTGTTTCATGCATGCTTGCGCTAACTAGTTCATTCTCTAATGCATACCAATTGGATTGCTGTGCAGATGGGATGAGAGTGCTATTCCTCTCCTACCAGAGTATCTAAAAAAGTTCTATTGTAAAATATTGAACATCTTTAAGGAGTTTGAGGATCAGGTGGCAGTCAATGAGAAGTACAGGGTTGCTTATGCAAAAAAAGAGGTTCAAATTAGGATATATATAATACCTCTCTCTCTATATATATATATATATATTATATTCGGTATAATATAGGATAAAAACAATGCACTTATTTTCTCTCTACATAATGTTTGTTTTGTGGTTAATTTCCTTGCGCAGTTCCAAAATCTATGCACTTATTTTCTCCAAGAAGCTGAATGGTCACATCAGAATTACAAGGCAAGTTTTAAAGAACGGGTGGAATTGTCTACCAAGTCCTCGTCTGTGCCACTCCTATGTATGGGTGTAATGCTTGGCAGTGGCGAAGCAGTAACTAATGAAGCATTCTAGTGGACAGCAACCCATTCTAGTGGTGTGATTGCATGTGCAAAGATCATGCATTTCATGAATGACATCGCTGCATTTAAGGTATAAATTAATTAAATTAAATTGCACTCATTCAATGTAATCGTTGAACAAATTAATTTGATTCACCGTAGCATAATTAATCTGGTTCACAATATTTTTCAGGCACATTGTACAAAGAAAAAAGAAGTTCGTACAAACATTTTATTGTTGACACATATGTGACTATATAGTATAAATACGCAACTCCGTCAAATGGCATGCCGCTGAAATGGAGCATCACTTTTATGTTATTAAATCATGGATATAGAGTGAAAATACTATAATTGTTACTTCATAAATGGCATTAAAATGTCACCCTAGGAGAAAATGGACACATCTTGTTAAATGGAGCATCACTTTTATGTTATTGAATCAGGGGTGGAGAGAGAAAATACTATAATAGCCACTTCATAAATGAAATTAAAATTGCACCCTTGATGAAAATGAACCCATATTGTTAAGTAGAGCATCACTTTTTTGTTATGAAATTTTGGGTGGACAGTCTAAATAGTATAATAGTTACTTCATAAATGACATTAAAATAACACCACTGAAGAAAATAGACACATATTGTTAAATAGAGCATATAACATTGATCTATACCTATACTGATTGGACACTTCTAAGGGTGTCTATGTTAATTGGAAAAAAAGTAAGCAAATCTTACCAACCATTTAGGTGGGGTAACAAATTACGTATGACCTTCTTTAGGTTTACATAAGAGCCCACTGAAGTCAATATATATTTTTCTCTATGCATAAAATTTTGAAAGCGATAATTAGAAAGTTGAAAAATCATTTGTATATTAATGTGTTTCGAAAGAAAATAGTGGAGAAAAGATTATTTACATGTATTTCCAATATATAAATTAAATATTACTTATGTATGTTTAAGAACATTTTGTTAATGACTAGTATGTATATTTATCTATGGTTTATTTACACACATGTAGTGCGGCAAAAATAAGGGGATGTGGCAAGCTCAGTGGAGTGCTACATGGGTGAGCACAAGGTCACAAGCAATGTCGCCATTTCTAAGATTGATTCGCTGATAGAAGATGAATGAGAACCCTAAATCAGGCTTGTTATGAACGTTCCAGCTTGCTTTCGGCAGTACGGCGAATTGTCAACTTAGCTGTCACCTTGGCATTCTTCTATCATGGGAGGAAGGATGCATAGACATTTGGCACGCATCTTCAGAAAGTTATTGACAATCTTTTTGTCAAGCCCGTTCCAATCTAGACCCTAATTGATCAACTAACTAGCAAAAGAAGGAATGTGTCTGGTTAATGGTATGCATGCATGGCAACCAAAGTAGTCTATATGCCAGTATATAACCTTAAATAAATAAGGATGCCATATCCATCGTGCATCGGGAATATTTCTCAAATTTGAAATAAATGCGCCTAGAAAAAGAATTGTTGTACTATTTATATGAGCATTGTATATATTGTATTAAATGAGATATGCCAAACCTAAGATTACCCTACTTTGGAAATGTTAGAATTACTAATCATTGTTCAAAATCATTATCTTATTCTCTTCTTCTTTTTTGGATCAGATTAGCGGTAGTACAAGCACGATGCAGGCCACTTGTTTGATCCCGAAGTGGTTGTCGGTGTTCTCGAATAGGGTAACAAAACCCCTCTAACCTCCACCTACACTCACAAGTGATGGCCACACGTCCTCCTCTAGAGCTAGTTTGATCAGGTTTTAGTTTTGGTGCATTAGGAAGAGATCGAATGCTAAGAACATCGTGTCGTTCCTATAGACATGCTCCCCTTTTAATTTTATGCTGAGGAAGATCAAGGGTTGTCTAAAAGGAAACCTTGGATGCTGTCGAGTGGAAATGGAAACAGTCACATAAGGATGGAAAGTGCATGCGATGGTATCTCAGTTTTCGTGTCAAGAGATCAACTGATCGCTAGTCAAACACGACGTAGCGATAGGTCCTGATCGCTAGAACATCGCCCTTGCAGCTGACTATCGTCGGCTTCTGCTTCTTCACCTTGGGTCTAGCCACCTCCTTGCCCTTCCTCTTCCTCCGGACACCCCTTTCGACTGGTTGTCAAAGCTCTCCCCAAACACAACCAGGGGCGCTGGGCTACCTGACCGGTGGCTCAAGGATGGGAGAGAGGGAGCAGAAGGCCACATTACCCTACAATTAACCGCATCATATCGTGTGGGTGGTTGGACCAAAGTGAAACACAGATGAAGATAATCAAAGTCAAAGCTCCAAGAGGTTACCTCAGGGCACGACCAGGCCAGGCTATATGAATCCTGGTATGGCCACTCAGGGAAGGAGTGCAGACCGCTGAAGAACTAGTTGAGGAGCTTCATGATCTCCTCCTTCTACATTCTTCTCGCTGCTCGGGTCCCCACATCCGATGAACTCATATGCGGCGTTAACTCGGTGCTTCAATAGGAGCACTCGCCACGACAAGAAGAATGTAGCGACGACCACCCCCATTAAACCTTGGTGGTGGAGCTCCACCACCTGTGCCACCAAATATGTCAATTGGTCTCATTCAGAGTCCAGGCACACATTTGACCAGTGCTCGGATGGAGCTGGGTGCCGATCAATCTCCTCCGGGAGGGCTGGTTCGTGGTTCGCAACGTAGAACCACTAGTCGTGCTAGCCCTTGTTTTAGGAGTTTAGTAACACTAGGATATACTCCTCTGCCTTCCTATCCCAGAGCTGTAGTCCAACACCACTGACCACCTTCTTCCCGTTCTGCCTTAGTTGGAAGAAATGGTGGAATAGGTTCCAGTAGGGGTCGACCCTCGGTATGCCTCACAGAATTTGATGAAGATGAAGATATGGAGGATGGAGTTGGGGTGAGATGGATAAGCGAGATGTTGTAGTGGTTGAGGAGGCCGCTGAGGAAGGGATGCACCGGGAGACCGAGGCCACAAAGGATGAAGGGCTCAAAGACAACAATCTCCCCAGCCTCGGGCATAGGGAACTTTTCTCCCGCCACCACGCGCCATGCTGACAGGATTTGGGCAAGCAAAAACCTATCCTTCTCTAGTGCCACTAGCCTCACCGATGATGAGGTGGACTTGGACCACTCCTCGCTCCACACTGGCTTCCCTGGCACCATCGGCTTTAGCAGAAAGAGACGATGAGCCTTGTAGTAGCAGACCACACAGTGGCAGTGGTGACCTGGGTAATGGGGAGCCAAGGATTCGGCTGATGGATGAAGTTGGTGAAGTGTTCAAGGTAGATGAAAAGCTAGAGGCAGAAGGTTGAAATGAAGGCATGAGAAAGAAGATGAAGGCGAGCAGCTTTTTATACCTGCTAGATTTTTCACTGTGACATCTGCCACGATTAGCCACTGAATCGACTTTGCTTCTATCGCTTCACGTGCATCGGTTGTGCTGATGGGACAGTTTCACCTCTTTATCTAGCCCAGATGATTGCAGCGGGTCCAATCAGCGCTCAAGCACTCTTCATCCGCCTCGCATAGGATGACTTAAATGCTAGGATCTGCGTCAAAAAGAGGATCTTTGACACGATTCTGACGACAGGGTGTTAACCACGATGTTTAGGCTTTGGATGAAGCGGGCCATGTTTAGAGGCTCGACTGCAGTCACCTCGCCACGTCATCGCTCGACCACCGATTGCTTGTGCACTTGGGCCAGATGATTGCTCGGGGACCTTGTCTATTTGCTTCGCCCAACCTTAGGTTTTGCCCGACTGCTGGCTTCGTCTAACCTCAGGTTTTGCCTAACTGCTATTTTAGTCTAACTCCAGGTTTCACTAGGCTGCTAGTCTTGCTCGACCACCAGTTCTACTTGACCAGGTGAAGTTTTCTAAAGACACTGTTCAACATAATGACTCTATAGCTAAATATTCTATTTGACTCAAGGCTCAGGAGCTACACCATGTGAGTGCACCTCACACGATAAAGAAGATAAATTTTTGACAAAATCTCTATTTCAACAAGCCAAGAATAGAAGGTTGAAAGAAAATGAGCTCAACGTAGCTTGATCTAGTCAAAGACTTAAGCCAAGCTATGAAGAGCTTGCACTACCACAAAAATAGTCTTTAGTGATGGAGTTTTACTGATGGACAATTGATACGTGTCACTAATACACTTTTAGTGACGGGCCATTTTGGACGCGTCAGTGATGTTGCCTTATTAGTGATGGGTCATAATTTGGCCCGTCACTAAAGAGGGGGCACCCCTATTAGTGACGGGTTGAATTACCACCCATCACTAATGGGCGTGATGGGCGATAACTATCATTCGTCACTACTGATCTAGTGATGGGCGGTAGTTTCTGCCCATCACTAATGGCTAGATCATTAGTGATGGACAGTAACTATCGCCCGTCACTGATGATGTTTATAAATAGGTGGGCACCAACAGAACGCTTTCATATCGCGCAGAACCCTAATCCCTAGTGGCCATGCCTTCTCCTCCACCGTCGTTCTGCCATCGTGCTCCACACATTCCGTCATTGTTCTCCTCCGCCATCGTGGCTTCCATCCCCTCGCAGCCTCCTTCGTCGGTCTCCATCCCATCGCGCCCTCCTCCGTCGGTCTCCTCTTCCATCATCGACCCTCCTCGCCGCCGCCTCATCTCGTCCATCTTCCTCCTAAGGTCCTCCTCGACCTCCTCCTCCTCCTCCTACTCCTACTCCTCCATGGAGGCTAGAGTTTGTTGCTTTGTGAATATATATGTTACTTTGTGAATATGTTTCTTTGTGAATACATATGTTTCTTTGTGAATATGTTGCTTTGTGAATATATATGTTGCTTTATGAATAACTCAATGAAGAGAATGCTATTAGTATGAGGATTTACGCAAGTATTATTGTATTTTTTTCATCGTTGTCAAATATAACATGAATTAGGGACATGGCAAGCCTCCCAAGTAATCAACAGGGCACTCTCGCCAGACAGCGTGCTTCTACTAGTAGGTGGATCCCTACGGTACCAACTTATGTTCATAACAGTTGCTTCATAAAGATCAATCATCTAGTCAACAGTGGGCGTCATCAGGTTTATACATTGTACATTGCATATTCTATTTACGTGCTAATAAAACTAACAAACTGATGCGATATTATCTTACTATTATAGTATCTATCAAAAAACTTTAGCGATATCAATAACATTTACGCTGGTGACACCCTTAAGATATTAACAAGAGATAGGTACACCACAAAGGTTAAGGTTGCGAGCTGTGGAGGCAGGGAATGCCTCTACAGAGGGTGGCCCAAATTTAGTAAAAGAGCTGACCTAACACAAGGAGACTATGTTACAATAATAATAGAACAGACCCCATTGATTAATATTGCTAAATTTTACACTAATTTTAGTAATGAGAAGGCCCCAACGGCCATAAAAGTAGAGAACAATGATAGTGTTATCTATAGCAAACTGTTCAGGTACTAGACATACATATTTTGTTTATGTACTTAAATTAGTTTTTTATAATGTCGAGGGAGTCGTAGTAATGTTGCGAAGAAGAAGGGAAAGCGGATAGCTAGGGAGGTCGACACCGATCAAATGGACCAATTAAAGAACATATGTTATTTTGGCAATCCAATAAATGTAACTCTAGCAAGGAAGGCTCTCTTGCAAGACATCTCGACAGGTTTATTCTCTGAGACTCGGTTATATGTCTGCACAATAAATAACCCAATCATCAACAAGATGTCGGTGATAAGCTTTTTATACATGTCCATGGTTAACTCGATCATCTATGCACTTGACCTTGTCTAACTATCTTTGTTTAAATTTTATTGTCATAGTAGTTTTCATGTATGTGGAGTAAACCTGACGTATGATGTCTTTCTATCCATCTTCCTTTTTGCACTGATAACCATTGTGTATAATTTACTGATTCTTTTTTCTTCATGGAGGAGTATAGGGTGACCATAAAAGAGACTGCAAAACCAGGCATGTATAACCTTAAGCAATTTATGGCAGGTAGACAGAGAGAATCTCCACATGACACTATTCAAGTTCTTGATATCTTTCTTAGGGAATACCCTAGTGAAAATTAGAAGTTAGCTATAAGTTAGAAGTTGGGAAATGCTCTTATGTAGCCATATTCTTTGAGATAACGAGTTAGAAGTTAATATATGTGATATTAATTTGATTATAAATTTTCTGTGATGAATTGTTCGTGTTCTTTGTACCCGGATTGGACCGCCACGATCTCGCGACTCCCTTAGCCCGACGATCGTCCGTCCGTGTACCTGAGTCACACGGACAACACCACGGCAAGTCACCTGCCTCCCTTCAAAGGACTTCTCTTCATCCTCTTCTCTCTTTCGTTGACAATCTCTCATCATCCCTATGGTATTCATAATGGCTCCTCAATCTCCCCCTTGATGAGTGCATTATCAACACCACCTTCTCTTTACTTGGGTAACCTGAAAACAAATATAGAAACACGAAAACAAAGACATGAGAAAAATAGAAGAAAATAGAAAGAAAGAAAAAGAAAAATTTAACCAATAACCACAAGCCAAACAAAAGCCAGAAAAAGTCATGAAGGTCAAATATAAAAGAAATCAACAAAGATTTCAAAAGAAAAATTCATATGAGTGCAAGCTCTAAAAAAAGCAACAAGGAGAAATGAAATTAAATCGAGACCCGGAACTTCCGGTTCAACCGGAAGTTCCGATCACTCTAGAAAACCCGGAACTTTCAGTCCAACCGAAACTTCTGGTTACTCTAGAATTCCCAGAATTCTCTAGAACCCGAAACTTCCGGTCCAGCCAGAACTTCCGGTTGCTCTAGAATTCTCAGAATTCTCTAGAACCCGGAACTTTCGGTCCAGCCGAAACTTTCGGTTACCATTCAGGGAGACAAACCAATTTTTCGCAAAATTCACTTTAAACTCACAAATCTCTCCCCCTTGTTGACAAATGAACTCATCAAGTGAAACAGCTCACAAGCATTCACAGAACAAATTCACTCCCCCCTCAAAATTTGCCATGAATGCAGAGAGAAGTAAAGTGAGAATTTATCTTCAAAAATATGACCACTAGCATGTACCATGTCTTACAAGCAAAAGCAATAGATAATGTTCATGTACTTCACATGGCCAACTAACACTACAGTATGATTCAACTCTTCTGCTAGCTGTTAATGAATGATACAACCATATTAGAGGATGCAGTGATGTTTCTAGGTTCTTAGAGACATTGTAACCCTTTGCTCTTAAGTTACAAATAACATCACACATTAATATGCTTCAAATAATCATCAGCAAGGATTCAGCGAAGCAATAACTTCAATTATGTACAGGCGAAAGCACTTTGACTTTGCTCATGTTTTTTGCTTGTGCCCCATGAGTTGTGATCTGCGACGGGAGTCTCGAGTCCTTAGCGACAGCAAGATCTACATAGACGGCTTGCCTTCCAGGACTGCAACAAACAACATGCAACAAATTATTAATGGAAAGAAAACTGAGTCTCCCACGACCCTTCTAAGGGAATATCCTAGAAGCTGTAAACTGAAAGTTTCCAGCTGTACAAAAACCTTAGAAGCTAAGAAACACCTTACAAAAACTAATGGAAAACAGGTGGTCTGCCTGACTGAGGAACTTGATTGTGTTCACACAAAATATGCTTGAATGACCAGGAAATTTGCAGCAATTCTGTAATTTTAATAAGGTAATGCACATTATGATAATTGTATACATATTCTGCTATGTAGAGCAACATGAAAGCATCAGTATTTTCTCCAAGATTCTTTTGTTCATGTTGCATTACAAAATTTCATTCAATGTGCTTTCAAATTTTCTTGATGAAATAGTTTTATAATATTTTGCCTTACAGTGAGTTCACACAATCAAATTCTCCATATATATATATATGTATACATCTCAACTGTAGATGTGATCTGATATAAGGATAAAAGTACCTTTGTAACCTGAAGAGTTAATTAAGCATATTAGCTCGCTGAATTCATGAGCAGTGACATATCCACCCTGGACCATCCATGGTTAATGCCTTACTGGAATGACTGAACTATGCGCCAAAATTACAATGCAGCTTTGCGTGGGTTTTAATGTGGAAGTGTTGCAAATGTGAAGAGAGATAAATAAAAGGGAAAGGGGAGTATTAATAAGCAAGTCTAGCAGGTATGGCGTTGTTTGGGAATCTCAGATGAAATCAATTTTTTCATAAAAACGAGGTGAGTCATTAATGTCTGATTAATTAAGTATCAAAAATTTTAAAAAATAAAAATAGGTTATTCGGATTTTTTTAGAGCAACTTCTATATAGAAAATTTTTCCAAAGGTGACACTGATTGAAAAAACACTAATGGACAGGGAAAAGAATAGCTACTAACTTACTAATGTGCAAAAGGAACACGACCATCAAGAATCATGAGTCCTTAATAGTATATGAAATAATGACTGCCAAAATGAACACTACAAAATATTATATAGGTATGGATAGTTGTATGATAAAAACCTGCATAAAATTATTTGCCAGCATCCTTGGCTGCCTGGGCACTTGATGTTGGCGATTAGCATCCATCCCAAAATGAGTACCAAATGACAGGTTTGGAGATATTCCTTCCTGTGTAAGTTGACAACGAAAAATTTATATGCAAATAATAATAGCAGTAGCAGGCAGAAGGTAACATGTACCATCAAATTGATGCTTCCTTGAACTCCCATGTGAGGACTTTCAAGATGTGAGGCGAGTGCCCCTTGAATCATATTAGTTTCATCAGTGACAAATGATGAATCTAGAAAATCCTGCTCAGCATAAGATACAGATCAACAAAGGCATATTCATATAACACAAAGTGAAATATGACATCTTGAGCCCTTTAGGCCGCACAGGGAAGAGAAAAGCCAGACCTATTCTTTATTTGGCCATAATACGGTATCAGAATTAGATTCTATCACTTTCTTTGGTGGGCGACCTCGACGCTTTACATTAGCACGCTTTACATTAGCTCAGTAGAAAATCTGCAATTTGGATTTCATCGACCTCAGAAAAGCTAAAAGCCAACAAGGTATGGAACATCAGTACTAAATTCCTTCCACAGCTTTAATATGCCTAACTCTAATATGCCTAAGACTCACCTAGCGGCTCCTTGTAGCCTAATTTCTTCTAAAGGTTTGACCTTTCTAGGATATGATTGACAAACCTTTCCCTATACCGGATGCAATTATCGATGTGCGACAGCACACATTGAATGCTGGGAAAAAAATTATAGCAGTTATAGACATGAGAAGTACACAGTTGAAGAAAAAAAAGAAAATACTCCCTCTCATTTCTAATACACGGAGTTTTAGACTTATACATAACAATTAAAAAATAACTCAAATAACTTTGTTGCTCAAAAGACAATATTACCTATGATTACTTATACATGTTTTGAACTTGTGCACAACAACTAAAAAATCAACTCAAATGACTTTGTTACCATTCATTTGTTCTGCTTTGAAAAGATGGGTTTTTTATTTGTTAGAAGAGCATCATTTATTTGACAACGGTAAACGTGGAAAAATATGAAAAAGTACATAGTAGTTCTAAAACGACTTATATTTAGAAATAGCTGAGAAGATTAAAACAACATATATAAAGAAAAAACAGGTATCTAAACACAATACATAACAAACTTGATGAAAAGTTTTGATTTCACTAAAATATTTTACTTCAAACTCGCCCAAGCTATAAGTACGATCTTCGACTGGTGTGATCACCTAGACAGAATGGCCAATCCCCATCCAGAACAAGGTGACTCCTCAATTATTAGTAGTTCTAAGGCAGGATACATGCAACATAGTCACAACCATAATTTTTCTATGTAGTAAGGTGGAAATGTGACATTCAGAAAAGATATATGATACATGGAAGTTGGCATGCATGCTAGTAAAGCAGCATGTGTAGGGATTTTAGGGAAAAGACTCCATCGATCACTCAAGTCCAAAAGAGTTTTGCAATAAAATAAGAAAGGTAAAACATAAGTATCTAAGTAGGCCTGAAATTTGGGACATGGACTGAGATTCTAAAAGGAAAAGTACATTACCTGCTTTCTTTTCTTAAATCAAGTGGCATGAAATTCACCATGCTGTAATCATCAACTGTCATATGGGGAATCCCAAATACCAGGCGCAAGAAAGAGTCCAGGCGGCCAGGGGCGCCTGAACCGCAAGGAGGAGAAGACTCCAGGCCGCAGAGGGAGTCCAAGTCCGAGTAGAACAAGTGCCCAGGCAACCAACAGAATAAAGATAGCCAAGTAGGAAAGTATTAGGTAGTTTCTTAATTAGTTAAGATTGAGTTGGTTAGGGAAATAAATCTGTAAGGAGGGGTCTTGGTACTATATAAACCAAGGACCCGGCGGGTAGCTAGAGGAGATGCTTTTGGTGTAACTTCCGGCCTGTTCCTGCCTCCTTGTCGCGTCACCGCAACGACGCCGCTGCGACATCGAGGTCCAGGGCCCCGTCCGGTTACTTCGTTTTCGTATAAATTGAGAAGAACAGTGCCTACTAACTTGATTGCTTCGTCAACCGGTGACAACTTGGTATCACGAGGAATGCAATTGAGGACGCGCTGCATGCCATCCTCAAGCGCCTGGATGGAATCGACAAGAAGATGCAACCCCTACAACCTCTTCAAGAGAAGGTGGCTGCAC
>KE370772.1:176342-195480 GCA_000418225.1 Zizania latifolia
GAGACATATATCTACATAGCTATTACATACATATATATATCTATATAATATATACTACTAGTGTTGCTGCTGCCCCATGCCGACGACAAGCCACTGCAGATGTCGTTGCTGCCATCATCGCCCTGGCTGTCGTCACTACTGCCGATGTCCTACCGAGGAGCGCTGTCGTGGTGTCGTCCAGCATTGCATCGGCACCATCAGCACTGACATCTAAACAGCTGGAGTTTTGCAACACTAAGTTCCTAGCTCAGACAGCGTCATCTTCGGCCTAGAGGACCCTAACATTCTCTGAATCCTCCTAGGCCTACATGACCCATACAATGTACGTGTCATTCGTGGTCATCGAGAAGTCCTCCTCGGACATCCATGACCACGAAGACGATGTGGAGGGAGATGACATGACTAAACACAGAAACAAAATGTAAGACGAATAAAATATAGTGCTAAAGACGAATAACATGACCAAGACGAAAGCGGACTTACCGAAGAGGAAGAACAACGGACGACAAGTCGGCAAAGAATGAGAAAAGAAAGTAGTACATGAAACAACGGAGTACATGGCCCTCCTTATTATGTCGTGTATTTAGTACCGGTTGTGAAGACAACCCGTTACAAAAATGCGACGGGCTTAGGTCCCGAAGAGACGCGGACGCGAAACTTTTGCCTTTTAGTACCGGTTGACATTATAAACCAATACTATATTTGGATTGGCACAAATAACGAGGAGACACGTGCCATATTTTTACCAACTGCTCCATTATTAGTACCAACTTACTACTGAAACCTGTACTAAAGTTCAAGGGGTGTTCCGAGGAGAGACGGGCGTGAAACCTCATTACAGACGTGAGCGACTGTAGCAATCGCCACCGTACAAAGTTTTTGGATCGTCGCTTGTGACGATCACGTACACCGTATTTCATAGAATCAACAAACTTCATTAAGTTAAATAGTACTCCACTTTATTTAAATAGTCGCTAATACAAAAGTCCAAACTATATAATATATAATTAATTACAACAATTTAACGATAATACGGCACCGCTGGCAGACGCGAGAAGAACAGATGGCACTCATGGTCGATTCTACATTCCTCGATGCAGAAGGAGAGCAACTTCTAAACCGATGGGTTTTCATAGTCACCGTAGCCACCGGCACCGGTCGTGCAGAAGTGCGGCATCATTGCTGTGCTAGGTTATGGATCCCACCACCCGCCTACTGCCCGACAGACCTTATCCACCGTGCGTTCATGAAGATGCCAACAATGCTCGTTGGTGATCCTCCTGTGCTGCACGCCACCAATAGATGCCGCCTTGTTTGCCACCTCGCCTTCCACTAGCCTTATGAGCCACAACGCGAGCTTGGTTGCGGTGTCCTCACAGTTGTACTCGAGGAGGGCGAGCAAATAGGCAGACATCTTGTGTCCGGCCTAGACGGACGTACGCAGGAATTCGGAACCAAGTGACAATGGCCCTACACCGAAGGCTAGATACATGCCAACTATGAAGCATGCCTCTGTGTGGCCCGCGTCAGCTAAAGCGAAGAACAGACGTCGATACCAAGGATAATCACACCAAGACATCCGATGACCCTCATGCGACAGGGCAAACCTTCTCCTAACGGTGCGGTCACGGCTATTAGGGAACGTAGAGGCTACTCTAGCTAAAAACAAAACTTTTTCTACCGCACACACCAGGATATCTTGCTAAGAGGAGGACCATAGATCGTTACCTCAGGCATGCAGTGTAGTGGAAAGAGAATTAGAGTAGTGAACTGGTCCAACTCGAGCATGCCGATGTGGTCGGGAAGCTGATCAATGTCCTCGAGAAGCCGATCAACGTCCTCAGGAAGCCTTCGCCCAAGGTCGGGAACTCTCGAGGACTTCTCCTAAGGACATCTCCTTCAAGCCGATGATGTCGTCGATCCAATCAGTGATGCCAATGTTGATTCCTATCGGCAACACCGAAGCTGATGGTGATGCGAAGCAGAACAACAACGCCTCTACTAGTATCCATACATCCAGGGTGGGAACGCTGGCCGATGTTGTACTAGCACCTGGGAGGGTGGCGAGATGGTAGGGCTCGGGAGAGACGACGGCTAGGGTTTTGCTCGTGGTGGCTAACAAATTAGTCACGCGCAAAAAGACATAGAAGACCATGCTTCCCTGCGCCCTACACCTCATATATATAGATGTCCTAGCTTGGGCCCTACCGAGCCCAACCAGGACTCTACTCGGATCCATATCCGATCTATTCAGATCTCCATCCAAACCATTTGGATCTCTATTCATATTGGGCCCAATTCGAATCCTATTCGAATTTAGTGTTCCAACCCATTAAGCGTGTGACCTTGTAGGTTCACGTATAGTTTGGTTAATATATGGAAACTCCTTTCCATACTCCGTTAACAGTGGCCTCTAGCAAAGCATAAAAACCCATGTATATGTAAAGATCATATCGGCTGAACCTTGTAATGTTCCATATACACATGTCCCTTTGCCTCACGATATTGATCGAGCACAAGGTGAGATTTGTGCCATCCTATTAATAGTTCGATCCTCTCTTGATTTCTGTATTGGATTATAATTTATGATTAACTCTTTAATCACGTCGGCATGGCCATGCACTTCCATAATCCATTACATCGAGGGGTCTAGAGATATCTCTCTCATAAGGAGGGAAAATTCTATCTTGATCACTCACATCCTACTACATATTTCATAGCAAACCCGATGACTACTTTTATAACTATCCAGTTATGGAATAGCGTTTAACAATCCCAAAATAAGCTACTAGCATATTGAGAACCATGATGATCTCTGGTCTAAGGACTTTACATAAACACTACTAAGATCTACTGATGACACATGTGATCTCAATAGTGTCTCATAGTGGATCTATTCAATATATGTTCTTCAACATATGTCCATGTTATTGAGTTGGTATCTCCATATCCATGATCCATGAGACATTATCATCAATCAATACACAAGCCGATTTCAATCATATCTATTCCACATATGACCTATATACGATCAGGGATTATTTAGAAATAGTTACATTATGAGTTTCATGAACAAATCATTTATTTGTTGATCTATAATGATAATCTATTTTAAAGAATAATAACTATATTTCATAAACATAATATGCCATGTATAACATCTCCATGTTGCCTCTAGGGCATAATGCTAACAATCTCCCACTTGCACTAGAGTCAAATTTATAGATATCTAATACCCATAGACCTAGTATGTGCCTCATGCTTGGGCTGCGGGAGTAGCTTTGTCAACGGATTTGTAACATTCAGATCAGTTTGTACTTTGTATATCTTTACATCTCCCCTATCCACTATTTCATAGAACAGATGATATCACCGAAGTATGTGTTCGGACTTCTAGTGTGATCTTGGCTCCTTTGCTTGTGCAATAGCCCTACTATTATCACAATAGAGGTCTATCGGACTGGAGAAACTAGACATTACACTAATCTGAGAAATAAATTTCTTGATCCAAACAGCTTCCTTAGCAGCTTCCAAAGCTACTATGTACTCGACTTCTGTTGTAGAGTCAGCTACTGTCTATTGCTTAGAACTCTTTCAGCTCACCGCTCGACCATTCAGGCAGAAAATGAATCTAGATTGCGATCTGTAGTCATCCTTGTCGGTTTAGAAGCTTGCATCGGTGTAATTACTTACAATGAGCTCTTTCTCACCTCCATAAACTAGGAACACATCTTTAGTCCTTCTCAAGTACTTTAAGATATTCTTTACAGCTATGCAGTGGCTCCCACCTAGATTAAATTGGTATCTACTCGTTATGCTTAAAGCTTATGAGACATCTGGGCATGTACATAACAAGGCATACATGATGGATCCAATTGTGAAGCATATGTAATCCCATTCATCTTATCTCGTTCATTAGGTGTACTCGGACACTGAGTCTTGCTGAGACTTATGCCATATGGCATTGGCAAGAAACCTTTCTTGGAGCCCTGCATGTTGAACCTCTTGAACAACTTTTCAATGTACATATCCTGGCATAATCCAATTAGCCTCCTTGATCTATCTCTATAGATCTTGATACCTAGAATATATGCTGCTTCTCCCAAGTCCTTCATAGAGAAACTATTTTTCAATGAGGACTTAACAGACTCCAGCATAGGTATATAATTCCGATCAACAATATGTCATCTACATATAAGATCAGAAATGCAAGTGTGCTCCCACTAGCCTTCTTGTAAAACCAAGTCCTTCATAGAGAAACTATTTTTCAATGAGGACTTAACAGACTCCAGCATAGGTATAGCATTCCGATCAACAATATATCATCTACATATAAGATCAGAAATACAAGTGCGCTCCCACTAGTCTTATTGTAAACACAAGGCTCTTCTTCGTTTTTGATGAAACCAAACCCTTTGATCACATCATCAAAACAAATGTTCTAACTCCGAGATGCCTGCTTCAATCCATAAATGAATTTCTGCAGTTTGCATACCTTTTCAGCTCATTGTGGATTGACAAACCTAGTCGGCTATGTCATGTACACATCCTCACTCAGATTTCCATTAAGGAAAGTTGTTTGACATCCATCTTCCATATTTCATAATCAAAATATGCAGCAATCGCTAGAATGATTCGGATAGACTTTAGCATTGCGATGGGCGAGAATGTTTCATCATAATCAACGCCTTGAATCTGCTTGAAATTTTTTGCCACCAATCGCGCTTTATAGATTTGAACATTTCCATCTATGTCTTTTTTCTTCTTGAAAACCCATTTACACTCGATGATTTTTACAGCATCGAGTGGATCAACCAAGTTCCAAACTTGATTGGTGTACGTCGATTCAAGCTTGGATCTCATGGCTCTAAGCCATTTCTCAGAGTCTGGTCCCACCATCGCTTTCTCATAAGTCTTGGACTCATCGTTAGCCAACAACAATATATCATGTTCCTGAGTGGTCAAGAACATGAACATCTTAGGTTCATGCCGTACCCCCTCTAACCTACATGGTACAATAAGCTCTTCAACACCTTGATTATCCTATTGTGGTTCTATAGAAGTTAAAACATTTTCAAGTATTTCTTGAACTTCTTTGAGATGCACCGATCTTCCACCAACCCTTATCGAGAGAAACTCTTTCTTCAAGAATACACCATATCGAGCGATAAACACTTTGCCGAGTTCCTTATTATAGAAACAATATCCTTTGGTTTCCCAAGGATACCCGATAAAGAAGCACTTATCAGATTTGGGAGTAAGCTTATCGGACTATAAACTTTTTACATAAGCTTCACAACCCCAAATTTTCAGAAAAGACAGATTAGGACAATGTCCTGTCCATATCTCATATGGAGTCTTTTCAACTAACTTTGATGGAACCCTATTAAGTGTGAAAATAGCCGTCTCAAGAGCATATCCCAAGAAGGATAACGGAAGATCACTTTAGCTCATCATTGATCGGACCATATCTAATAGGGTACAATTTCTCCGCTCGAACACACCATTCCACTGAGGTGTTCCGGGTGGAACAATTTCGCAATCCTTTAGATTATTACCAAATTCAAGGCTCAAATATTTTCCTCCACAATCCGATGACAGAAACTTGATTGTCTTTCCTAAATAATTTTGTACTTCATTCTAAAATTCGATTCAAAATTATGCCTCATTAGATAGATATATGAGTGCCAACAAGTCACTTGCACTCTCACTCTAACCCATGAAAGGTGCCTTTGTCATCTTGCTAAGTAAACAAGATTCACATGTCTCAAATAATTCAAAATCAAAAGAGTCGAGAAAATCATCTTTATGGAGCTTCTCTATACATCTCTCATTTATATGACCTATGCGACAATGCCAAATAAATGTGGGATTCAAATTATTAAGATGTTGCATTTCGTATTAATGTTATCAACGTGAGATTCTTCAGGACTAAAAATGTATAATCCATTCACTAATGGAATATGACAGTATAACATTTCTTTGAAATAAAGAGAACAACCATTGTTCATTGATCTAAAGTCATAACCTTCTGCTTGCAAACATGAAGTAGAAATTACATTTTTAGACAGAGATGGAACACAATAACAATTATTTAATTTTAAAACTAATCCTGATGGTAGAGACAATGGCATGGTGCTGATGGCAACCACAACAACTCTTTCTCTATTGCCCACGCGAAGATCCACTTCGCCTCTAATTAAACTTCTACTTCTTCTCAACCCCTGCAATGACTTGCAAATGTGAGCTACTGATCTGATATCAAATACCCAAGAATCGGTAGATACAGTAGCAAGATTGATTTCTATAATATTTATATCTAAAGCAGAAGTCATACTTCCCTTCTTCTTGAGATCCTCCAAGTACTTCTTGCAGTTCCTCTTTCAATGACCCGGCTATTTACAGTAAAAGTAAACTGCATCTTGAGCCATCCCTTTCTTATCCTTTTTGGTCTTGGAATTACTCACGATCTCATCGGGAGTCAATTTCCTCTTGACTGCACATTTCTTGACATGGGGCTGTTTCTTGTAATTCTGCAGCAGCATCACATGATTGTTGTTTTTCTTAATGCTTTTCTCGCTGGTTTTCAGCATCCCATGTAGTTCCATCAAGATTTTGTCCATGCTATTCATATGATAATTGAGTATGAATGGTTCAAAACTCTATGGCAGGGATTGAAGAATTAGATCAGTAGCCAACTCTTTGCTAAAGGGAAAGCCTAGCTTTTCCAGAGTCTCAATATAGCCTATCATTATGATAACACGGGGACTAACGAGATTTCCTTCAAAAAGCCTACACGCAGACAAGGATTTTAAGGTGTTGAACCTCTCGACCCTCACTTGGTTCTCAAACATACCATGCAGAACCATAGTAATATTGTAAGCGTTTGTGTTCTCATATTGCTTCTAAAGCTCAAAGGACATTGTGGCAAGCATGAGATAGCTTACATCAAGGCAATCATTAGTGTGCTTCTCGTAAGCACGCCGTGCAGCCACAGTAGCATTATCAGGCAAGTCATCAGGGTAGGGACTTTCAAGAATATACTCTTTTCTTTCTTGTTTGAGAACAATTCTCAAATTTTATACCAATCCATAAAGTTTGTTCCATCAAACTTTTCTTTCTCAAGGATAGATTGCAAATTAAAAAAACTAGACATGGTAGAGGCTGACATGATATACAACAAAAGATATGTAAAGTTTAGCACCTACGTTTATGTTAATCTTTCATTAAACTATTTAACAAAAGATTCTCTCACTATGTTTTTAGAAACCAAAACCTCCCACTCAGTTACATAGTGGGTCAGGATCCTCATTCCACTAATTCCTAGTGAGCTTTAGTATCACTGCTGGAAATTAATGACACGGGGTAAGCAACACCTTGCTAATCACATCTCCACGTGGCTCCTGTTTGTTGGGTTAGCATCACCATGCTCTGGCCCCAACATGATACCCTAAGGTCCAAAACTATTTTGATAACCTTATTAAGCAAACCAAAAGCTTCCTTATATAGATGTTCGACATCTATCCTAACTTGCAATGGTAATCGCTAGCACTCTGCTTTGACAGACCGACCAAACGATGAACATTACCATGTTAGGTGCAGCAATTGAAAAGGCATCGAAAACTTAATTTTTCTGAGAGATTATATCCTATCATGACAACATATCAAACACGATATAGCATTAAAATAGATAGAAGACATCATAGATAAACATATTAAACTGTGAAGTAGTATGTCCCAAACAAATGGTGATCTCCATCTCCATTAGTGGTGTAGATGATCTCCATCCTCCACATCACTCCTTCGGGCCACCATGCTTCAAATCCTGTAATGTTAAATCTAGACTACTACTATAATAGCTAGAAAATGAAGATTACAAATATTGATTCAAGCACCCGACACGCGGGTCAGCAAATACAGCAGAGACAACTTAATTATAAACTGAAATTCATGGCATGCAAGCCATGCATAAGAGTTACATGCACGACAAACATCTCTTACAAATTATATAGGGCCATACCATTCACTAAATTCTCTACAAAAATAAGTTAGACGTAGAATCACATTCTAGCTAACGAACTTGCTTTAGAAAACTGCTCGGGACAAACAATTTACCTCGATTTGAGACAACGTCTCGGGAACCAATTTTTTTCATTAGCCGATGGGGTCGGCTAGGTGGTCGGGTGATGCGCTCGGGAGTCGGCGACAGTGGTCGGGAAGACTAGTCAGGAACAACCGATGAGCTCGTATCTATAACCTACTCAGATCAGGACATGTGTTTGCATCTGTTGCAACAACTTATCCTGATTCAAGTGTTATGATCCAATCTACAACTACCCTTAGAATCCGATTGATCTCATCAACACATGCTGCCAATCGATTCATCACATGAACCAAAAGATCTAGACTATAATAGATCTAATCTACTACAACCACATATCCACTATATACACCGATCTAGATCACAATCTACGCAAGGTGGCTCTGATACTACTGTTGGGAAATGCAGAGGCTACGCTAACCAAAAACAAAACTTTTTCTACAGCACACACCAGGATATCTTGCTAAGAGAGGGATCATAGATCGTTACCTCAGGCACATAGTATAGTGGAATAAGAATTAGAGTAGCGAACCGATCCAACTCGAGCTTGCTGATGTGGCCGAGAAGCTGATCAATGTCCTCGAGAAGCTGATCAATGTTCTCGGGAAGCCTTCGCCCAAGGTCGGGAACTCCCGAGGAAATCTCCCGAGGACTTCTCCTTCAAGCCATTGACGTCGCTGATCCAATCAGTGATGTCGATGACAATTTCTATCAATGACACCAAAGCTGATGCCGATGCGAAGCAGAACAGCAATGCCTCTACTGGTGTCCACACATCCAGGGTGGGAACGCTAGCTGATGGTGTACTAGCACCCATGCGGTCAGCGAGATGGTAGGGCTCGGGAGAGGCGACGGCTAGGGTTTTGCTCGTGGTGGCTAACAAATTAGTCACGCGCAAAACGACATAGAAGACCACTCTTCCTTGTGTCTTGCACCTCATATATATAGACATCCTAGCTTGGACCCTGCCGGGCCTAACCAGGACTCTACTCAAATCTCTATCCGATCTGTTCGAATCTCCATCCAAACTGTTTGGATCTCTATCCATATTAAGTTCAATTCTAATCCAGTGTTCCAACCTGTTAAGCATGTGACCCTATAGGTTCACATGTAGCTAGGTTAATATATGGAAGCCCCTTTCCATACTCCGTTAACAGTGGCCTCCAGCAAAGCATATTAATCCAAGTATACGTAAAAATCATATTGGCTAAATCTTGTAATGTTCCATATGTACATGTCCCTCTGTCTCACGATATTGATCGAGCACAAGGTGAGATTTGTGCCATCCTATCAATAGCTCGATCATCTCTTGATCTCCATATTGGACTATAACTTATGATTAACTCTTTAATCGCGTCGGCATGGCCATGCACTTTCATAATCCATTACATCGAGGGGCCTAGAGATATCTCTCTCGTAAAGAGGGGCAAAGTACATCTTGATCACTCACATCCCGCTACATGTTTCATAGCAGACCCGATGACTACTTTTATAACTACCCAGTTACGGAATAACGTTTAGAAGTCCCAAAGTAAGCTACTATGCATGTTGGGAACCATGATGATCTCTAGTCTAAGGACTTTACATAAAAAATACTGAGACCTACTGATGACACATGAGATCTTAACAGTGTCTCATAGTGGATCTATCCAACATATGTTCTCTAACATACAAACATGTTATTGAGTTGGTATCCCCATACCCATGATCCATGAGACATGATCATCAATCAATACACATGCGGATCTAAGTCATATCTGTTTCACATATGACCTATATCTGATTAGGGATTATTTTGAAATAGTCACATTATGAGTCTCATGAACAAATCATACCTTTGTTGATCCATAATGATAATCTATTTTAAGGAAATTAACTGTATTTCATAAACATAGGAAGTTCCATCATCCGTCAGCTTGCGTGGCTCAGCGCGGGCGTGTATCAGTGAAGAAATGATTTGAAATCTTTAGTACTGGTTTTATTTACAACCCTATATGTAGGACCGAAACAGGCGACTAGAGGGAGGGTGAATAGGAGCCTCAACAATTTCTTTTGAAAAGATGGTCTATTCCTTTCACCCAACGCTCCTCCAAAGAAAGCTAGCGGAAACACAAAGATAACTTAAAAGAGATTAATAAGAAAATATGACTCTAGTGTATTTGAGATGAACCTCAAGTTCTATTGAGCACAAGAACACTAGTCATAGTCACAAGAACAAAACACTTGAAAAGAAACACAAGAGAAAATTGTCTTTGGCAAAGTATACTTCAAGTTAATGATCCAGAGGTATGGAAACTTGAACCACATCACATATGTGTGTGTATATGATTTTTTAGGCCTCTAGCAACAAGAAGTATGACTTACAAGGGTGCTGAAAATTTCAGCTCAAACCAAAAACGAAAATCAATAACTAAAAAATAAACTTGCCTCCAAAACAAGAATCAAATAATGGATTCAAAAGAGAGATGTTAGAAAGAGGAGAGCACTCACAAATGCAAGAAAATCTTCTTCATTACTCATAAGGATCAGTCCTATTACAAGATTTTTTCACACAAAGCACTAACATCTTACAAGACTAGACATATCCTCTCATAACCCTAACAAAAGATTCTCACAAAGTTGATAGCTCAAAGGGATACCCCAACCACGAGCCATTCCCCTCTATTTATAGGCCAAGAGGCTAGGCATCCAAGTTCCCTTGCCCTACAAGCCTCTTGGGAAGCTTCTCTTGCAAGTTTCCCATCAAGCTTGTCTCCCAAGATTCCTGACAGATCCTGAACGTTCACTTGTTTTGATGATTCCCGTTGATCTAGAAGGAATTTTGACATGTAACCAGTGCCATTGGAAAGGTTATGAAATTATCTTTCCGTCCATATGCAGAATGTCAAAAACAGAGTCTGTATGTGATCTGGGCGATGATTTTAGTGCATGCTGCTCCTGGAGGTCGAGATGGACTCGAACTCACTTTGCACGCCCTCGCTGATCTTTTCCGTCTCTTGACCTCCCACAGTTTTGCGGTCAAGCCGTGAAACCCCTGTACTCTTCTTGCTTTACCTCAAGCAAGCATTCCGATGTCGACACGTGTCCTCCATCTTGCGATCTTGACTGCCAGCAAGTCTCTCCCGCTCCCGATCCCTCAAGCCACGTTGTCACTTGCACCGGCATCCCCTTCGCTTGACACTGTCAACATATCGTCTTCATCAACTTTTATCCCATGACTTGCTTAATCTTCATGTGTACCATTAGGATTATCCTCAACTTCACCCAGCCTCCTTGATCGTCCGGCACCAACCTCCCCACTTGGTCCTGATCACCTGCTGTTGACCGTCGAGTAGCATCCAAGTCCTGCACACCATAAGAAAAGCAAACATGTTTCTCCCAACACCGGACCTTCTAGTGCACATGAACTTTTATCACCAACATATTATCACAAACTTCAGACAAGAACAGATGAGTAGCTTGAACCCAAAACTAACTTCTCACAAATATCAATCACTAATCATTCATTTAATCAAGGCACATCTTAACTTGGTTTCTCAATCTCCCCCTTGATGAGTGCATTGATAACATCATTAAGAACAAGAGATAGTTTGAAGAAAGCACATGAAGTACAACCAAGTGATTAAAAACTCAAGAAAGAGCAGAACATGTCACTTGGCATATGAAAATGATCAAGATCTCAAATAAAAGAGAGGCAAGCCAAAAACTCAAAAAGAAAAGTTCAAGATTCAAAGGCATATGCTTCTCCTTAATGAATGCATGTTTTGCAATAAGGTATTCTTCCCCGTTCATTATACAAGAATTGTTTCTTTGGAAATGCATGTTTTCTCCCCCTTTGGCAATGCAGGCATCAAGGATAAAAGAACAATGAGAAAGCATAAGAATACAAATATAATACATACCTACAAAGCTTCACATATAGATCACAAAGCACTTACAAGGACTAAGATGTTAACGTACTGCAAAGGGTAAGCAATATAACTCAGCGGCGAACAAAGTCTTGAAGTGATTCCATATCATAAGCACCGAGAGTATAGCAAGTTTTGATCATGTTGTTCAAAAATTCAATAGATGTCACCACAAAAGTATCTACAATCTATGAACAGTGCAAATATTAGAGAAACTAGGGCTATGATAAGTTCAAACGAGGCAACCAAGTTCAATTCAACAGGCTATGTAAACGCCTATATATTAAACCAAGCCTTAGTTGGACAATATGAAAACTAGCATGATGCACAAGTTAACTGTCTTATTTGATGACTTTAGCATTTTTCGCATTTTGATCCTCAAGTCACCTCTTATCCAAGCAAAGTGTCACCGAGTGGTTACGGCAAGCACCTTGAGGCTTCAAGATGACCGTATTGGATTATCCTCAAGTCACCTCTTATCCAAGCAAAGTGTCACCGAGTGGTTACGGCAAGCACCTTGAGACTTCAAGATGACCATATTGGATTATCCTCAAGTTGTTGCTTATCCAAGCAAAGTGTCACCGAGTGGTTATGGCAAGCACCTTGAGGCTTCAAGACAACCATATTGGATTAAATTTTAACCTTAAGAACTTTAAAAAGTTTTAAGACATATAATTTTTCACAAAGCCAAAATAAGATATGCCTTTGCGGCATAAAAGAGCACATGCTCTACCAAGGTTTAAACATAGGCTAAACATTTACATAGACAAAGAACACAGTGCAATGTTCCCATGCTGCTAAACTGAACAAAATGGCCTAGCTTGAGCTTTTGACAGAACTAGCCATAATACAAACACTGATCAGGCAAAAGCAAATACTTAAGGGTGACATGAGATTAGATTCATATTTCAAATTCATTATCAGAAAAGACAAGCTTGCTCAATAGATGTTATGCCAGGTTTCAATAAGAGCCTAAGCTTGCACAAATTGTTATATGTCTACCCTTCTTAGTACAAATCAACAACTAGTACAAGAAAGTGCACTTGACATATAAGTGAAGCTCAACTAACATGATGATTTTATAAGATGATATGCAAATACAAATGCACCAAATATAAGATAGAGTATGTACAATGAATAACTTCCCCTCACAAAATGCCATAGGGATGGCACACACCAAGCTCTCCTCTTAAAAACGCAAATCTTGTGGCATCGAGAGGCTTGGTAAAAATATCGGGCAGCTGGTGTTGGGTGTCAATGTAGCTCAACTCAATGTCTCTCTTCTCATTGTGGTCTCTTAGAAAATGGTATCTCACATCTATGTGTTTGGTTCTAGAGTGTTGAACTGGGTTGTTGGCTAGGCTTATGGCACTAGTGTTATCACACAAAACTGGCACGCTTTTGAAATCCAACCCAAAATCCTTCAAGGTAGCAACCATCCATAAAATTTGTGAGCAACAGCTAGCAGCAGCTACATATTCTGCTTCAGCAGTAGACTGCGCAACACTAGACTATTTACGAGAAGACCAACACACAAGAGAAGAACCTAAGAAATGACAAGTACATGAGGTACTTTTTCTATTAATTCTACACCTAGCAAAATCCGCATCAGAAAAGCCTCGAAGAGAAAGAGAGGATGAAGCAGAATACCAAAGACCAAAGTCAAGAGTGTGTTTGAGGTACCTCAGAATACGTTTCACTGCTTGACGGTGAGATATTCTTGGAGAAGCTTGGAAGCGAGCACACAAGCAGACGGCGAAGTGAATATCTGGTCTTATTGCCGTCAAGTACAAGAGAGAGCCAATCATGCTCCTGAACTCCTTCTGGTCAACTTCATCACCATCTTCATCCGGATCAAGAACGGTTGAGGTAGCCATCGGAGTCGCTAATGGCTTTGCATCACTCATGTCAAACTTCTTCAGCAAATCCTTGGTGTACTTCGTTTGGTGGATGAATGTACCTTATTTGCATTGCTTGATTTGTAGACCAAGGAAGAAGGTGAGCTCTCCCATCATCGACATCTCAAACTCCCTACTCATTGTTTCTGCAAACTTGGCCACAAGTGCATGAGAAGAGCCACCAAAAATGATATCATCCATAAAATCTGAACAAGCAGAAAATCTTTGCCATTCCTGAGAGTGAACAAGGTTTTGTCTACCGATCCCATCTTATACCCATGCTTTAGCAAGAAAGACCTAAACCTATCATACCAAGCTCTAGGTGCCTGCTTAAGCCCATACAAGGCTTTATGAAGCTTGTATACTTTATGAGGATATTTGGGATGCTCAAAGCTAGGGGGTTGCTTGACATAGACCTCTTCTTCTATGAAACCATTTAGGAAAGCACTTTTGACATCCATTTGATATAGCTTGAAACCTCGGGATGCCGCAAATGCTAGGAGGATCCTAATAGCTTCTAGTCTAGCTACAGGTGCAAAAGTCTCTCCAAAGTCTATCCCCTCAACCTGAGTAAAACCCTGAGCCACAAGTCTAGCCTTGTTTCTCACAACTGACCCATCCCCCCATGTTTGTTCTTGAAAACCCACTTGGTGCCTATGGTATGAACATTGGAAGGTGGTTCTACAAGGACCCAAACTTGGTTTCTCTCAAAGTTTTCAAGCTCTTCATGCATGGCATTGATCCAACTTGAATCAGATAAAGCATGACTAACATCATGAGGCTCAAAGGAAGCAACGAATGCAGAATCAGTAAAATGAGCATGAGAAGCGGTCTTAGATCTTGTTACCCTCTCATCAAGTTCCCCAATCATCAAGTGTGGAGGGTGATGCCGCTGAATGTGCTGAGGGGCCTCTCGTCGTGATAGAACCTCCCCCTTAAACACAGTTGGTGCATTCTCGAGAGCGGCCGAAGTAGACGTAGAATCTCCAGGACCATCTGCTGAAGTAGAAGATGCAGGAACCAGCTCAGGAGCGAGTGTAATAGTGTAAAGTAGTGGATCATCCTCGTCCTCTTTAAGATCTGAAGGATCTTCATCCAGGAAGATGCTTTCACCGATCTCCTGGTCACCTGCATACTCAAAAGAGACACTAGCACACGGGGTTGTCTCATCAAAGGTCACTTCGCATGACTCTATGATATTGTTAGTATCAAGATTAAAAACCTTGTAAGAGTGACCATGAGGAGAATACCCCAAGAAGATGCCATCCGAAGAGCGCGACTCAAACTTGTCAAGATTACCATGCTTTAGAATGAAGCACCGATAACCAAATACTCTCAAGTGCGAAACCTTGGGCTTCCTCCCAAAACGCAGCTCATAAGAAGTTAGATTCAAAATTAAGCGCAAGAAGATCCGGTTAGAGATGTAGCATGCCGTGTTAATGGCCTCAGCCCAAAACTTCCTAGGAGTCCTATGCCATTGGAAAGGTTATGAAATTAGCTTTCCGTCCATATGCAGAACGTCGAAAACGGAGTCCGTATGCGATCCGAGCGACGATTTTAGTGCATACTGCTCCTGGAGGCCGAGATGGACTCGAACTCGATGTGGGTTGGGCCTCCAACTCACTTTGCACACCCTCGCTGATCTTTTTTGTCTCTTGACCTCCCACAGTTTTGCGGTCAAGCCGTGAAACCCCTGTACTCTTCTTGCTTTACTTCAAGCAAATATTCTGATGTCGACACATGTCCTCCATCTTGCAATCTTGACTGCCGGCAAGTCTCTCCCGCTCCCGATCCCTCGAGCCACGTTGTCACTTGCACCGGCATCCCCTTCGCTTGACACTGTCAACATATCGTCTTCATCAACTTTCATCCCATGACTTGCTTAATCTTCATGTATACCATTAGGATCATCCTCGACTTCACCTAGCCTCCTTGATCGTCCGGCACCAACCTCCCCACTTGGTCCTGATCACCTGCTGTCGACCGTCGAGTAGCATCCAAGTCCTGCACACCATAAGACAAGCAAACATGTTTCTCCCAACACCGGACCTTCTGGTGCACATGAACTTTTATCACCAACATATTATTACAAACTTCAGACAAGAACAGATGAGTAGCTTGAACCCAAAACTAACTTCTCACAAATGTCAATCACTCATCATTCATTTAACCAAGGCACATCTCAACTTGGTTTCTCACGGTACTAGAGATACCTTTAGTACCGGTCTATAAATAACACCGGTACTAAAGATACTTGGTTTTGAAAAAAAAGCACAGATTTGCACATAACTCGGCACTAAATTGGATTTTATTTTAATTCAAATTCTCCCCAACTAAGTTGGATTTTATTTCAATTGAAATTATTCACAACTAATTTGAATTTTATTTCGATTGAAATACCCCAAAACTAAGTTGGATATCATTTCACTTGAAATTCCCCACAACTAATATGGATTTTATTTCAATTGAAATTCTCCACAACTAAGTTGGATATCATTTCACTTGAAATTCCCCACAACTAATCTGGATTTTATTTCAATTGAAATTCTCCACAACAAATATGGATTTTATTTCAATTTAAATTCTCCATAACAAATCTGGATTTTATTTCAATTGAAATTCTTCACAACTAATTTAGATTTCATTTCAATTAAAATTCTCTACAACTAAGTTGTATTTCATTTCAATTGAAATTCCCCACAACAAATCTAGACTTCGTTTCAATGGATTTCATTTCAATTGAAATTCTCCACAACTAATTTAGATTTTATTTCAATTAAATTATCCACAACTAAGTTGGATTTCATTTCAATTGAAATTCTTCACAACTAATTTGGATTTTATTTTAATTGAAATTCTCCATAACTAAGTTGGATTTCATTTCAATTAAAATTCTCCACAACTAAGTTCGATTTCATTTCAATTAAAATTCCCCACATCTAAGCTGGATTATATATCAATTAAAATTCTCCACAATAATTTGGATTTCATTTTAATTGAGATTCTCCACAACTAATTTAAATTTTATTTTAATTAAAATTATTCACAACTAAGTTAGATTTTATTTCACTTGAAATTCTCCACAACTAATATGGATTTCATTTCAATTGAAATTCTCCCCAACCTTAGATTTCATTTCAATTGAAATTTTCCACAACTAAGTTGGATTTCATTTCAATTGAAATTTCCAACAACTAAGTTCAATTTTATTTCAATTGAAATTGTCCACAACTAATTTAGATTTCATTTCAATTGAAATTGTCCACAACTAATTTGGATTTTATTTTAATTGAAATTCTTCACAACTAAGTTGGATTTCATTTCAATTGAAATTCTCTACAACTAATCTAGATTTCATTTCAATTGAAATTCTCCACAACCAGGTTGGATTACATTTCAATTGAAATTCTTCACAACTAATTTGGATTTCATTTCACTTTAAAATTTTCACATCTATTTTGAATTTCATTTCACTTGAAATTATTTAGAACTAATTTGAATTTCACTTTGGAGATCCTGTGGCAATGGTTCAGAGATCCTGTTCTCCTTTCAATCCAATGGATGCCAAATAGAAGGTCGATGAAGTCCCAACAACACAATTTGCTCAGAGAAGTGGAGCAGAGATGGAGAAAGAAAGAATGGGAAAAAAGCACACTTCAGATTGGATGTCTCCAATCCTTTTATAGATAGCCATAGCCATGTCAGAATAAATTCACTAGTAACTGCCAGAATAAAGTTACTAGTAACTACCAGAATAAATTTATTCAATTATTACTAGTAACTGCCAGAATTTTTTTCATATAAATTTGGCCATAAATACTAGTAACTGAAGTTTTAAACTAGTATTTAAATGGCTAATCAAATTTTAGTTTTAATCACATTAAAATAGTGCAATTAGATACATATAATGTATAGATGAAAGTCTAAAAAATTCAGTTTGATTTGACGTTATTCTACTACTATGCACATAGTCGCTCGTCGCAAGTCACAAGTCACACGCTATTTCACGCGAAAAATAAGCGAATACGCGTGCGTGCGTGCTTATGACTTTTAGCTAAGTCTACCATGAGTTTTCTTTATTTAATAAATAGATATGACTCCACCTTATAAATGGGTCTCTGTCCCACTAAATAGGCAATATGAAACTATTAATACCAATGCTTTCAAATTAATGAAATAGGCCACCTCATGGGCCAATTTCTAACAATCCCCCACCAATTCCAAAGCAATCAGAAAGAAATATGATTACAAGACCACTGCATTAAGCTATTGTTCATATACCAGTATTTTGGTGAAAGTCCCATTTAGGTTGAACTTGCACCTAGATTAACAAGATTCATCTTTTCACATCTGATGAATGGACTAGGCCTTGAATTCATATATTTTTGTGATAAGACTGCACTTGACAATCCAATTGATACTAGGCTACTAATAGACTACATCTTAACGGAGCTTTCATGGTCATGCTCCCTGATCTGCTCATGAGCCTCACAGTTAGGCTCAAATAATGTATTCATCATAGGTATTATTTAGGCTGATACCTGTTTCTCTCATTGGACACCAGAATACATTAAGGTTTTAAGCCAACCTTCCATACAGTTGAGAGCTCGTTATTTACAGGACATAGCTAAAAGTATGAATATGTGTACTCTCATTTTTCATCAACAACTTGTTTTTCCCATTATTTAATTCATGGGATCTCCGATCAGTAGACATGGGTTATCGTCATGATAAAAGTTATATGGGCCTCATACCCATGTCCAAAGAAGCAGCGGAAATCACTTTGAGTGCTAGACCTTTTGTGATAGGATTTGCTAGGTTCTCTCGGTTTGAATATAATTCACTATAATTACTCCCAACTTTTTCATCTTCCTAACAGATTTAAGCCGAGGCTTCACGTGTCTGGAGGACTGCCGGTATTATGGTTTGGTCATCACAGCACTAGTTTCTCAACCAAAGGCAAGTCCAACAGAAGCTCTCTAAGCCACTTGGCTTCGATAGAGGCTGTGTTTAATGCTAAATGTTCAGCCTCCATGGTTGAGTGTGTCAATATGGTCTGTTTATAAGATCTCCATGAAACTACAACACCGACTAAGGTAAACACATAGCCACTTATAGCTTTGATCTCATCCACATCAGAGATCCAATTGGAATCACTATATCTTTGTAGTACAGATATAGATAACCAGTATAGTGAATTTCATAAGAGTTTGTGCCTTTTAAAAATCACA
>KE370772.1:214156-224167 GCA_000418225.1 Zizania latifolia
CGGCGGCGGGTGCCGGGGGTGACGGCAGGGGAGGGGAAGTGGGAGGAGGTTAGTCCTAGAAGCCGGTCTTCTCCTAGATGGCGTTGCGGATGCGGCGGAGGTCATGGCCCTCGAGCGTGTGCCCGACACCCTTGCGCACGAAGAAGGACGCCGCGACGCGCTCCATGCACATGAGCAGCTCGTGCGGGGAATCCAGCTCGGCCCACCCTTGCCACAGCTGGCCTCCTCGCCGCTGTTAAGGTAGCTGCCGAAGGCGGAGTCCCCGCGCTCATCCGACAGCCACCGTGCCACGCTGATGCTCCCCCTGCCGTAGTACTCCATGCCGAGGATTTTCTACCAGTCCGAGATGTTCATCAGTAGCGGCTGAAAGTGCATTTGATGCATCTAGGCCCCTAATTTGTTTTGGTATATTAATGACAATAGTAATCAAATGCTACTAACAATATTGCTAAGATGAATGCAGATATCAAAATGTAAAGTGGTATTGCAGCTCTGTCAATTCTTGAAGAAATCAGCCTTTTAGTTGTACTTAGACTCAAAATGTGCTTATATCATATATTTTACATTTTCTTGAGTCTAGGTATGCCGTACTATCAAGAGGGATGCGTTGATCAATGATCCAAAGCTAGGTGCTCAAGTCAAAGTCCTTAAAAAGTTTTAGAATTTTTCTAAGTTGGCTTTTTGGCTTCTTACATGTCGGACTGTCCGGGTTCAAGCCGGACAATCTAAAAATTGTCTTCTGTTGAATTTTATTTACATGTTGGACTGTCTGGGGTTAAGTCGGACAATCCAAAAACATGATTCTCTTTGATTTATTTTTCAAGTTGAATTGTCTAGATTCTGACTGGACAATCCAAAAACATGTTTCTGTTTGAATTTTCTTTGAAGCCCTCAACATCCAGACCTATTCGGATGGTCCGAAATCTTGTTTCTGTTGAAATTATTTTTGGAGACGGAGCATCCGAATTTTGGCTCGATGATCAAAAAAATGCTCTATGTTGAAATTTTATTCTATGGCCTAGAGCATCCGAACCTTGATCAGATGGTCTGAAAACACCTTTCTAGTTGGATTTATTTTTAGCCCAAAATATTTGGATTCAAGCCGGACTGTCCGAAACACTAGTTCTGTTTTAATTTTTATTTGGTCCGGATCATCCGGTTAAGCCCGAACTGTTCGGATGAACATTGCACAATTTTTTGCCTTAACGGATAGATTTTGGGTAGGGGTACAAATACCCTCCCTCTCCATAATAAGGGTAACGTGATTGTAAACCCTAGCAGCCTTGTTATATTCTCTCTTTTTCCTAGAGTCTTTGATTCTTGGTTGGATCTTGAGAGAAGAATTGAGATTTCTCCACACAATCTCCTCATGTTCTTATTTGATCAATCTCTTAGGAGTTATGTTAGTGTGTGCTTATTGTTCTTCGCTGTTACACGGCATCGGATCACATCAACGGATCTATTACTCTTGGAGATTGAGGTCTCCTAGATGACTAAGCGTCGATCCATGAGTACTTAAGGATTGTGGGTGACCGAATACATTTATATAAAGCTTCGTCTCGGCTTCAAAGAGGAAACCTAGTGGAAAACCAAAGCTTGCAGTGGTGAGCACTTGGTGAAAGAGACCCGATCCTTTGAGGTTTTCTCAACGGAGACGTAGGATTAGAGGATCCGAACTTCGGGAAAAAAAATCGTTGTGTCTATCATTGTTCTTGCTAGTCGCATTTACTATTGATCTATTTGTTCTCTAGCAAGTTAGTTGATTCATGCTTGTTAAGTTTATTGGTTATATCATTTTCTGCATTAGTTATTATTTTAGATCTGTTGTGCCCGGATCATCCGGTTACACCTGGATAGTCCAGACCTCGGATAGTTTTTAGTTTCGTCTGGCTCCCGAAGTATCCGACTAAGTCCGGATAGTCCGGGTCCTCGAGATTTGAACTAATCAGTTTTTGTTGAGAATTTCATATTACCTATTCACCTCCCTCTAGGCAACCTCCCATGCCGCCCCCACGTGCTGCCTCGTGCCCTTCGTTAGCGGACTTCCCACATGCGCCGGCGCGACCCGCACTACTACAGAAAACTCTATTAGTGACGGGTAATAACCTTTATTAGTGACAGACAAGTCTCCCGTCACTCTTATCGCGTTAGTGATGTAACGTCATTAGTGACGAGTAAGAACGGGTGTTTACCCGTCACTAAAGGGTCAAGCTTTAGTGACGGGCGGTAATATTTGTCTATCACTAAAGGAGGGTCTATCGGCTCACCTGTTAGGGCTCTTTAGTGATGGGTCGTAATATCACCCGTCACTAAAGGGTTCTTTAGTGACGGGTGATTTTTGGCACCCGTCACTAATATTATGATCATTTTGAAAAAAATAATAGTTTTTAGGCTGCATCCTGAATCAAAACCAGGATTTAGCAGCCAACATATCCAACATCCAAAGCACATCATAGACAATTCATCACAGAAGATTTACAATTCATCACATAAGATTCATAACCAAATTAGTATCACATATATTAACTTCTAACTCATTATCTCGAAGAACATGGCTAAAACAAAGTTCAACAAGAGCATTCACTAACTTCTAAGTTCTAGCGATATCAAGAGCTTGAATAGTGTCCTGTGGAGATTCTCTCTGTCTACCCACCATGAATTGCTTAAGGCTGTACATGTCTAGTTTTGCAGCCTCTTTTATGGTCACCCTGTACTCCTTCTCCCTGAAGAAAAAAGAATCAGTACAATATGCACAATGGTTATCAGTGCAAAAAGGAAGATGGATAGGAAGACATCGTACCCCAAGTTTACACCACATACATGATAACCTCAATTGCGCTATTATTGATGCTGAAATGGAAGATGCATATTATGCCAACTTCTAACGTGTTATCCCGAAGAAATTGGCTAAAATCAATAGTTAGGTAGCACCGTCCATCCGTGGATTTATGCATCACAATTGGGGCTGCTTCAGACCCTACTGCTGCCACTTGAATCCCGGTGGTGGTCTGCTGGTGTAGGTGAGGTGTGATGTACTTCTCACAGTACTGCCTTGAAAAGTACTATAATAATAAAACTTAAACAAAGCTAGTTAGACAAGGCTATCTGCATAGATGATCTAGTTAATCACCGACATGTGCAAATAACTTACCACCGACTTCTTGTTGATGATCGTGTTATTTATTGTGTAGACATATAACCGAGTCTCAGAGGATAAACCTACCGAGATGTCTTGTATGAGAGCCTTCCTTCCTAGAGTTACATCTGTTGGATTGCCAAAATAACAGATGTGCTTCAATTGGTCCATTTGGTCGGTGTCGACCTCCCTAGCAATCCGCTTCCCCTTCTTCTCCGCAACATTGCTAGGACCCTCCCCTAATATTATAATGAAACCATGTTAAGCACATAAACAAAACATGCATGTCTAGTAAGTAATGTCAGTTCTCTATATATACCACTATCATTGTCCTACACTTTTATGGCCGTTGGGGTCTTCTCATCACCAAAGTTAGTATAAAATTTGGCCATAACTGTCAATAGGGCCTGTCCCATTGTTATTACCATATAGTCCCCTTGTGTTAGGCCGCCTCTTTGACTAAATTTAGGCCACCCTTTGTGAAGGCATATCCTGCCTCCACAGCTCACAACCTCAACCTCACTGGTGCACCCATCTCTTGTCAATATCTTAAGGGTGTCACCAGCACGAATGTTATTGATATCGCTAAATCTTTTTGATAAAAACTAAAACGGTAAGATAATGTCGCATCAGTTTGTTAGTTTTATTAGCAGATAAATAATATATGCAATGTACAATGTATAAACCTGGTGACGTTCTCCGTTGACTAGATGATTGATCTTTATAAGGCAACTATCAGGAACATAAGTTGATACCATAGGAACATAATTTGGGAGGCTTGCCATGTCTCTAATTCATGTTATATTTCACAACGATGAAAAAGTACAATAATAATTGCGAAACATTCACAAATTCACTAAGCAATAAACTTACATGAATAAACTTGCATGAATGTAACCTAATATACGTTGAGCATGATTGCTCTCAGTTGTCAGGCTGCTAACTTAATGGCCTCCTCGCCACTAGGCTACAGTTTAATTCACAGGTGTGTGTGACAACTAATTCATTAAGCAATAGTACTAAGCAATAATAATAGTAAGCACATAATGAAACTATGAAAGTCACATAATGAAAGAACATTGTATGAATAAAATATAGGAATAATAATATTAGCACATAATGAGAGATCTATGCATGAACAAACTTATGAAAACAAAAAAATGAACCTAAATTATCACACACATCCTCATACTAATAGCATTATCTTCATTGAGCAAATATTTCATAAATTATCCACAAAGCAATATTTTCACAAATTATCCACAGTGCAACAAATTATCCATAGCCATGTCGAAGGAGGAGGACCTTAGGAGGAGGAGGAGGATGCAACCGAGGTGGCGAAGAGTAGAGTCGGCTACGCGCGACGGAAGGTTGGCCACGCGCGACGAAAGGTTGGCCACACACGACGGACGACCGGGACGGAACAGACCACGCTGGGGCCGGCAAGAAGCACGACGAAGGTGACAGTGGCGGTGAGAGGCTAGGGTTAGGGTTACGCGAAATAAAAGCGTGCCGATTCAATTCGAGGCCCGCCTATTTATAAACATCATTAGTGATAGGCGGTAGTTTCGGCCCGTCACTAATGATCTAGCCATTAGTGACGGGTTATAATTCAACCCATCACTAATGGGTGTGCCCCCTCTTTAGTGACGGGCCTAACTACGACCCGTCACTAATAAAGCAATATCACTGATGCGTCCAAAACTACCTGTCACTAAAAGTGTATTAGAGATGCCCATCAATTATTCATCATTAAAGCTCCATCGCTAAATACTATTTTTGTGGTAGTGCCACAGGTACGTCTCGACTGGGGACGACGATGCCGACATCCCCGCGGGATCCGAGGCATCATCGGCTAGTTTTGAGATGGCGGCGATGTCAGGATCGGGGGCGGCGATGACTGGTTCCGCCACGACCGCAGCTGCCCGGGGCATCAGTATTCGGTGGTCTGAGGCTTGTGGATGCTGGATGCGGGCTCTAGGGACTTTGGCAGTGGGGCGCTGCCTACCACATGCACGTGACTGAGGCTGCCATTGACCGAGCCGCCGAGCCGCTCATGAGCCAGCTCGGCTTGGCTTGGCCACTTGTCAAGCCAGAAAGGCCGACTGTTAGTGAATCATCGAGCAGTCCACCCAAGGGCATACCCAAGGTGGTGATTAGAGGTGTGTAAGGGAAGCATGACACCTTCAAACCTGATGGTTGACTCTAAAACACAAGAACTAAGGTTTATACTAGTTCGGGTCTCCCAGAGGATAATAACCCTATGTATAGTGTTTTAGTGTATAATATGATGGTGGAGCTTACAAGACGATGCGATTAAACTATGGAGGTTTAAGATTGTCAAAAGCAAGAAGAATATGATGAAGTTAGATGTCTCTGGTGGTGCCTCGCCTTCTTTATATACTCAGGAGGTGAGTCCAACAACCCATGACTCTATCCCGAGTCAATCTAGGATTGCCTACTAAACGTGGGTACTAAATCTCTAATTACATGGATTTTGGTACAAACATATCTCTTTATGCCATATCTAGAATTCAATTACCCGATAAGGACTCAACCTTTCTTATCGGTGTTGAACCCCTATCAATGGGCCATACCAAAAGATCAATACTGGTCTTGGCCTGCCCTTGGTCTGGACTGATAAGTCCAGTCACGGGGTACCCGGGGGTCACATCCCTAACACTGGCTTGAGTTTGGCTCATGGGGTCTCCAAGCCGAGCTAAGTCTAGCTCGGCTCACTCGAGTCAGAGCTGGCTCACGAGCCCCGAGCCAAACTGGCACCCTGCTAAGGAAAGCGAGAGAAAAAAGGTGATTGAATGAGAATTTATTTAAATTCATCTATTAAAGATATAATTTATATATATAATATCTGTATGATGTTAAACTACTTAACAGTGAGTTGGGATTGAATACTAGGAAGCAGGCAGTTACTATGCCCAATCCACGTGATAGCCCCCGAAATCTAATCCAGTGGATCGTCGCTAAAGGAGCAGCTACAGCAGGAAATTTTTTTAAAACAATATATGTTTTTCAAAATTACATTTCTAATATGCGATCTTAGGAAATTGTGAAAATAGCCCTCTGTCAGCACTTCGTTTACCAACAGAGCCTCTATCGACAGATGGTCTTCCGACAGAGGCTATGTTGGCAAATGAAATGCCTCTATCGACACTTCATCTACCGACAGAGGCCAGCAGATGAAGTACCGATAGATTTTTTTTAAAAAAATTAATTCGTCGGGCTCGCCTCGCTGCCCGCCCGCCCGCCTGTGCCCACGCCCATGCCTACGCAGTCACCACATGGCGCCGCCTCATGTGCCACACCCGTCGGCTACAAGCCAGCCAAGCCACGCCACCAAGCACCTCGCTGCCCGTGCATAGTAAATTCTTCAGCGGGTGGACTGCGCATTGATTGCGGCTGGAACTGAGGCGGACTGTGCGCGGCGCAGTGAGCGGGCATCCATGCGGGCGGTGGTGCACGACGCTCGCCGCGTGGTGAGCGGCGGCTAGCGAGCATAGGTGGTAGGTGCGACGCGGACTGTGGCAAAACAGTGGCGCGAGAGACGAAGCAGCAGGGTGACCGGGCAAGTGGCTAGGCGGGGACCGAGGTGCGAGTGGCGGGGACCAAGGCATGTGGCTTGGTGGGTGGCACGGTGCACGAGACATGCATGCGCTGTCCCAAGGTGAATGACCGAGGCGCGCGGCGTGGTTGTGGCGCGTGCACGGGCGCACGGGCGATTTTTTTTATAAAAATATTGTGTCGGCAAATGAAGTACCGAAAGAGTTCTATCGGTGATAGAGGCTATGTCGGTAAATGAAGTGCTGATAGAGGGCTATTTTTGTGATTTTCTCGGATAGACTACCAGAAGTGCAATTTTGGAATAAAAAATATATCATTTAAAAAAAATTCTGAATCTTGATGTCCATCCTACGGAGACAAATGTCAATCCTACGGTGACAAATGTCGATCCTACTGTGAGAAATTCAACTGAAAGAACACAAAATGTTGACGATGGGAAAACGGGACCCTTTATGCTCGGAAGGGGCCATATCCACAAATCGTTAGATATGAGTTAATTTGATTTAAATGCAAATGCAAAAATTAAAATATCAGACATTGTGAATCAATTACTTCTAGAATTAATACATTTACATAATAATCCTGTTAATTACATCTCCGTAGAGAAAACCCCTAATTAAAAGTTCCGACTAAAAAAAGAAAATTAAAAAACATAGTGCTATGAAGCTAAAAAGAATTAAAATAACATTATATCCTAGCTCCAGTGCGGTTAAAGAATTGTCTTGATTTTTCTCCATATGAGTTTTTATTTAAGCACGTGCAGAACATAAGTGCTTGTTATCTTTGTTAGCGTGAACATCATGACCACGCCATATAGGTATATATGCCATGGTTTATTTTCTTTGGCACTCTATCAGTATTACTACCTACATGGTGCGGTGCCATGAGGCGTAACCAATTTGTTTACTTCGGTATCTAAATTATAACTTAGTCCGATCTTGTATGATCATATTCCAAGCATTGAGGTTTACTTATGCCGTTGTTGCATAAGTTGTATATGTACGCAACGTGCACTATCCATGTATGTAAGTGAGAAGTACAATTATTTATTATTTAATTTTGACCGAAGCCAAGTACATAACATGATTATGAATCATTTTTTTGGGTATTTATGACTTTATATTTATACCATGGAGCCTATATAAAGAACATAGCCGGCCCTTTTATATATCATGCTACATGACTTATATAGGTGTCAAGTGCATACATTCATGCTTTAATTTTGTTCATTGCTATGCGTGTATTAATACTCGCATGGCATGGTGCCATGAAGATAACCGACACGAGCGCTTGTTTGGTTTATGATCGATTCTTTCATGACATTGATTATACGCCTAGTATATATGCATACCCATGATTTGTATCTCTTATAGAGGACCAAACAAGAGCCAAGAGTAGAACTCTTGTCTATGTTTGTATCGACTAACGGGACCAGAACAGAGGGAACAATGGCATCAAAAACATGAAAATGAATATATGGCCATAAAATGCATCATTTGTACAAAGAAATTCCTTGGATTCGTACTCATTTAGCCGAGACCAAGGATTATGGCAAAAGTGTTCTTAGGCCCGTACTCATTTAGCCGAGCCTAAGATTATGGTAAAAATGCCCTTAGGCTCGTACTCATTTAGCCGAGCTTAAGAATTATGGTAAAAATATTCTTAGTCTTATACTCAATAGTCGAGCCTAAGGATTATGGTAAAAATATTTTTAGGCTTGTACTCATTTAGCCGAGCCTACGATTATAGTAAAAATACTCTTAGGCTCGTACTCATTTATCCGAGCCTAAAGATTATGGTAAAAATGCCCTTAGGCTCGCACTTAATAGTCGAGCCTAAAGATTATGGTAAAAATGTCCTTAGGCTCGTACTCAACAGCCGAGCCTAAGATTATGGTAAAAATGCCCTTAGGCTCGTACTCATTTAGCCGAGTCTAAGAGGCAAATAAAATGATTTGGCATGGGAAAAGAACTTCTAGACCCGTACTCTTAGCCGAGTCTAGAATCAAATGATGTATTCAATTGAAAAAGAAGAAGAGGAATAAATGAAGAACATAATTCCTCACCTTGCAGCACCTTCTTCCCCTAATTACTTGATTTTGGTGTATTGATTTGCAGGAGATTAATTATGAGAAGAGCAGTAGGATGAGTACTTAGCACAACCTCTCCCCTGCCTTCTCCCTCTCTAGCGTGCTCTAATGCTGTGTGTTAGCCTAAGGGAGTTGGCTTCCTGTGCGTGAGAATGGAGCAGTTTTGCTTGGCATGCGCGCAGGAGCGTGGGTTTGACTGTGCGCGTGAGGATGCGGTTTGGCTGGACGTGGGCTGCTGAAGAGATGGAACTTCCTGTGCGTGAATGCAAGCGAAATGGAACGTGGGTTCTGTACGTGGGGGCTAGAGTTGGTTTCCTTCGTATGCATGTCTCCATTTCTGTTTTTTTCTTTTTTTTTACTAGCAAAATTGCATGCAAGCATAGGCATCTCCAACTTCTTGTACGTGCTGATGGAGGAGAAAAGCTGCCACCATTTGTACATGCAACAGGTGATAGTCTCACGTATGACTTGGTCATAGGACCTATACATCCTCTCTTAATTTAGTATTGTTTAATTGTATTTATTGTTTAAATGTATGGCTGACACGTGGGTCCGTAAAAATACGTGATTAATTTCATTTGTGAGTTGGGTAAGTTATTTATCAACATATAAATATATGGATATATGTTTCTCTCTTTTTATTTTAGAGATGTGTGTTGTAGCTGACTCTATAATTGATAAGCTATAATATATATTTTCCTTAAAATATTATATCGATCTCTCTACGGATGAATATTTAAATATAATATTTCGTGTCAACTGATGGATATCTATTTTTATTATCATTGCAAATATACACTTTTTTCTAACATGCACGCCTGATGTCATACCCATAAATATTATATTTTTATTGTTGCATATTTTTAATGACACATGTGTAGTACCATACCGATAAATATCATGCTTCTCATCGGTAGAGAGACATTATTATTACATATATATATTATTTATTTCATATATGTGTGTGTATATCTATATAATTATTTATATCGCACGCACGTGCAATAATAATAATAAATATGATATCTCACACCATGAGACATATATTATATGTTTTTATTATATTGACATTGTTTGGTGTCACACCAATATAATATTTCTTAATGTATGTGTTATGATTATATTTTCATTTATATTTCATGCCACTAGGCAGAGAGGCTGTCATTCATTGTATATACATACATACATACATACACACATATATTTA
>KE370772.1:224177-271035 GCA_000418225.1 Zizania latifolia
TAATATGTTTCATGTATGTCAGAGGGTGTTGTTCTTACATATTTTTTAATATATTTTTTGTGATACGTGCTGGGTACCGGATAATATTTCATGCCGGTAAATAGTCACACATATTTGATGTATATTTACTATGAGATTTTTTCCTTTAATCATATCCCGTGGCTATATATATATTTAAGGAGCCAAAATTAGTGTCAATGGATGCCCCCTCGAGCTGTGGATGCAGAAAATTGTGTTTGTTATCATTGCCTTTTTTGCATCCAAAGCTCGAAATATAAGTTTTTATATATACGGATATACATTTTGTTTCTCTATATCATTTTCTTTAGGATATATATAGCACGGTATTTTCTCAAGATACAACCCTGTCATGAGATGTATATATTGTATTTTGAGGCATGAGAAGTTATGCGTGGGTGCAATATCCCGCCAAGTTTGTTAGCTTTTGAATTTTTGTTGACATACTTGAGAGGAGTTTTTAGCATTTGGAACCAACAAGTCATTGATCTCCTGGAGACCTTGAAGACGTGGTATTTTAACTTCGCTAATGTTTGAACTTTTTTTTTAATTGTCTGACTCATGGAACTTAAACTTTCATTGTTCATTGAATTTTATTATTGTTCTATTTGAATTATTGTTCTGTTAAATTATTCAGCCAACGCACTTGGCTGTGAAACTTGTGGTTCATACGTATATGTGTTGCTAGTTGATTGATTTCTGTTTTTTAATTTGGCATCAAATTATTTGCATTCTCTGAAATGAAAGTGCTTATTCATCGTTTCATTTTGTAATGTACACTCCCATTATCTTGGAGCTTTTTTTTTGCTGTCAACACGTGACATTGAGTTTAGACTAAGAGTCTATTTGCGTAATCTTTCAGTTCTAATCTATTTTGGGCTCATGAGGCCTTGAGCATCGTTTCATTTTTAGGTTGTATATACACATATATTCCCTGGTATAAGGCATGCAACCAAAGAACACTCTGCTTTATTTCTTTTGTGTTTTTTTAGTGTTGGCGTACCGCTGAACCTAATTCATGAAATGGAGCATTGTACATTAATTATTATTTTTTCGATGTGCTCACAGTCTAGATTCATGAAGACCGGAGCATTCTATTTGTTTATTTACTTTTAGACTATATATGTACTCCACTGTTTAAACTTGTAAGAATTAGAGTGTTCTTACTTATTCATTATTATACATATTTGAAAAATCTGTTTCATTTTAATTATTGCTTTTATGCATAATAACGTTTCAAGAATTTTCCATTTATCAGAGCCAGATAATATTCGCCATCGGGCGAAATGATCCTATATGCTCCATTAGAATATACTTCTCTCACTGCATAAGGACCTTCCCATTTAGGCTCAAATTTTCCTTACATCCGATGCATAATATTCATAGGACGGATAACCGCGAGAACTAAGTCCTCTTCTTTAAATGACCTTCTCTTGAGCAGCTTATCAAAGGCGCATGACACTTTGGCTTGATAAGCCTCCAGATTTTGTAGTGCTTGGAGCCGTTTTCCTTCCAAATTTTCTAGCTCATTTAGGCGTAATTTTGCCAATTCTACTTCTGCTAGATTTTCGTGGATAGCAACTCTTAGTGATGGGATTTGTACTTCTATAGGTAATACTACTTTCCCACCGAACACTAATGAATAAGGGGTCATTCCAGTATGAGTGCGTGTTGTCATTCTATATGCCCAAAATGCTTCGAGAAGCTTATCATGCCATTCTTGTTTGTTTTTGGCAACGACTTTCTTTAAAATTTTGCAGTGAGTTTTGTTAAATGCTTCTGCTTGTCCATTAGCTGCCACGCTATATGCTGTAGAAAAATTATGCTTAATTTTAAACTAGGCGCACAACTTCCGTATAAGCTCATTTTTAAATGGGGAGCCATTATCGGACATAATTTTGGTAGGCACACCAAATCGATATATAAGATGTGTTCTTATAAAGTTTTCTATATTTTTAGCCTTGACTTCTCTCAACGGTACAACTTCTGACTATTTAGAGAAATAATCAGTTGCGGCCAGGATGAATTTATGGCCTTTAGATGATGGAGGCTGTACCGATCCTACTACATCCATCTCCCACATTTCAAATGGCCATGACATGGTCATTGGATGTAACGGCTCATGAGGTTCATGGATAAAATCAGCATGTATTTAACATTCATGACATTTCTTTGAGAATTGCATAGAGTCCTCGAATATGGTTGGCCAATAATAGCCCAAATGTTTTAATTGATAATACAGCTTGGGCCCTGATTGATGTGACCCACAAACCCTAGAATGTACTTCATTCAAAACATCTACCACTTCATTGCCAGCTATACAACGCAACAGTATGCCATCATATGAACGCTGATAAAGCGTATCATTTATACATGTATATCGTGTCACTCTTTTTTGAATTCTTGCTCTGTCAGATGAATCTAAAGGTAGATATCCATGGAGTAGATAATCGAGGAAGGGCATCCTCCAGTCTCTTATTTCAATCTCACACACATCTATTATCATTGCTACATCAGGTGTACGTTTCTCCTTCATTTTCAGTGAGTATCGGTAACACTCTATGTTCCTCTACTCGAATATCTATTATTTGGTAAGCACTTAGTGACATGCTAGCAACTAAGCTTGCTAGCGCATCGGCCTTTTCATTTTGACTTCTTACAATATGTTTAATATTTAATTTGGTGAACATGATCATTAGGTGTTTTGCTCTAGAGAAATATGGCAGTAATCATTCTTTCTTTACTGCATACGTACCCAAGAGTTGATTAATTATCAATTGAGAATCTCCATAGACTGATAGTGTGTCTAGCCCCATATTTAGGGCTATCTCGAGTCTAATGATCAATGCTTCATACTCAGCAGCATTATTAGAGACTGCTGTTGTCAATGTAAATGAATATGGTATTATGCCTTCGCTGGGCGTGATGAACACTACTCCCGCACCGACCCCTGATTGACGACAAGCACCATCAAAATACATTTTCCATGATGAGCTTATAACTGAAGTGGCGAATACCTCCTCATCAAGCAAGTCATCGTCGATAGAAAAATCATCAGGCACAGGATGTGCTACGAGAAAATCAGCCAATGCCTGTCCTTTTACTGATTTTTGCGAAACAAAAATGATGTCAAATTGTGACAAGAACATCGCCCATTTAGCTAGTCTTCCCAAGAGGACCATTTTATTCAATATATATCTTAGAGGGTCTTCCCTTGAAACGAGGTAAACCGTATGCTCTAGCATATAGTGTCGAAGTTTTTGGGCTACAAATACGAGTGCTAGACATATCTTTTCCATGTCCGGATAATTGCACTCCGCCCCCACTAAAGTGTGACTGAGGTAATATAACGATATTTCCTTTTCCATGTCATTATTTTGTGCTAAAAGTGCTCCTAAGGAGGTTGGCATCGCCGCTATATATAATATAAGAGGTCGCCCTTTGATTGGGCACTTAAGACAGGCGGATTTATCAAGTATTTCTTAATCTCGTCAAACGCATTTTGACATGCTTGATCCCATTGGAAGGGAACTCCTTTTTTCATAAGTCGAGAAAAAGGTTTGCATCGACCTGACAAATTCTAAATAAATCGTCTAATATATGCTAAGTGGCCTTGAAGGCTTTTTAGCTTGTGCAAGTTCACTGGAGGTGGCATCCTAACTATGGCTTTTATTTTGGAGGGGTCATCTTGGATACCCTGCTTCGTGACGATAAATCCTAGAAATTTTCCGGATGACACTCCAAATGCACATTTCATTGGATTCATTTTTAATTCATGTCTTCTAAGCCGGTTGAAGACTATGCCTAAATGTTGAAGATGATCTTTCTTTTTTCTTGACTTCACGACAATATCATCTATGTAACATTATACAATATCATGTAATAGACCATCTAGGACGACTGTCATGGCTCGTTGGTATGTGGCACCTGTATTTTTTAATCCAAAGGGCACAACTTTGTAACAGTATATATCCCTTTTGGTGTTCGAAATGCTGTTAACTCCTCATCTTCCGGTGCCATTTTTATTTGATTATATCCTGAAAAACCATCCATAAAAGAAAATATTTCGTATCCCATAGTAGCATCCACAAAAATTTCAGAAATAGGAATTGAGAAATCATCTTTTGGACATGCTTTATTTAAATCCCTAAAATCAATACATACATGAGTTTGTCTGCCCTTCTTTTTGATGGGGACAATATTAGAGACCCACTTAGGGTATTTAACTTCCCTAATAAACCCAGCAGTTATGAGCTTATCAACCTCAGCTTCAATATTTGGGAGGATATCTGGGTGGAACCTTCTTTGAGGTTGCTTTACTGGTGGAACATCCTCTTGTATGGCTAGCCGATGCATTGCAACCGCAGGATCTAAACTCGGCATTTCTTCATAAGACCAAGCGAAGACATCTTTATTTGAGGCAAGAAATTTATGATATTCTTTCTTACTCTCTTCAGATAAGTATTTGCTGATGTAGATTGGATGAGAATCATCAGGGGTCCTAATATTGATCTCTTCCAACTCATCAACCATAGATTGGTTTCCATCTTCCATTTGTGGAGATGCCGCTGTTGTGTCTACAAACTTGGCCGAAGTCATACAAACTTCATAGCCCAAGCCATATTTCTCTTCCTTTAATTTCTTGTCCTCATGCAACGCATCAAGCTGTGGTTGTGATAGCACTTTCATAAATGGTGCAAGCTGCCCCCGGCCGTCACATAAAGACGGTCCTATGAGGGTGTCATATCCCATTTGCTGCATTATATACAACACTTTGTTATCGTATAAGGAGATGGCAAAAGCTCATTATCTTTATTTGATAAAGTAACATGTGCAGAAGTTCTAACTTTATTTCTAGCCGGAACAAACTTGTGCAATTCACTTCGTGCATTTCTTATTTTGTATTGTGTTAGAGAAGGTGGAGGCATCGTTATTTCTATACCTTTATCAGGGGATGGCTGGTTCACTACTCGAAATATTGGTTCTCCCTCCTTTCTCATATCAGTTGGTATATATTGATATATTTTCCGATTTGATGAGGATTCACTTGCTTCCATTTTTGAGAACCTTTGCTCCAACGTTGCATTTGTCGTTGGTTTTTCCATCTTACCTACAGGCTCAATGTAAAATTTAGCATCGGCATAGAAAGATTCGACTACTGTAAACGGCCTTTTATCAGCGAAAATTGTTGTTGTTTCTCCTTTAGCATCTTTGTATTTGATGCATTGATGAAGCGTATATGGCACCACTTGGTTTTCATGCAGCCATGGATGACCAAGTAAGGCATTGTATGAGGTAGCAGCATCAATCATATGGAAAGTCACATAGGTCGACAATGCTTCCATTTTACACACCAAAGCTATAGTACCCATAGTCTCTTGGCCTGAGTGGTTAAAGCCATGAATAATTACGTTTGATCGACTGAGATCTTTCTTAGAATACCCAATCCTTTTCAGGGTGTGCAAGGGCAATAAATTTATGGCAGATCCCCCATCTATCATAATCCTATTTATAGGCAAATCATCAATTTCACCATACATACGGAGAGGACGGTTATGCTTTTTATCTCCTAATAGCAGGTCTTCATCTGTAAATGTTATGTTTAGAACCTCAGCTAATTTTGCTTCGGTGTGAGACACTTCTACCCTATAATCCTTAGGAAATGAAAGTGCTATAATAAAAGCCTTTCGTAGATCAGAAGACAGACACAGAGCATCATACACTGAAAGCACGGCTGGTATTTTCTTCAAATGAGCAATTACATCATACTTGACTGACACATTAGAAGTGGGGTCAGTCGTTTCATCTGAAGCTACATCCTTGCTTCTAGGATTTTTAGGAGGAGCGCGAACGTCAGCCAACTGACGGCCCGATCTAAGTTGAACCTGGTCTACTTCTAGGGATTCCTCCTCAGGGAAGTACAATGGTCCATCATCTTCTTCGAAGACTCCGATTATAAAAACATTGAAGTCTTCATGTGTGCCGTCCTCACACCGTGTCAATCTTTTATAACTTGTTGACACGAAATGTGGGACTTCACCATTGACTGTTAGTCGCTCGAGCACGCTTCGCCTTTTCCGGTGCTGTCCATGCTCTTTTGATTTTCCACAATTTGATGGGTTGGACTTGTTGGTATATATCCCACTGAAGTATGTCCGCGGCTCATCAAGATATGGTGCATTGCCTGAGACAACCATGGGAGCAAACTCAGACTTTGGCATCATTATTTGTTGATCATAATTTGGAATCATATTTGAATATGCACAACTCACCAGATCATTTTGAATGGTGGCGATGTTAGCTGCCATTTTCTTTCCTTTCTTGAAACTCTTCAAAAGGTCTGTATTGATTGTCCCTTCATCTATCAATTTCTAGATGATATTCTTTACTACAAAACAATCTTTCAGTGTGTGATCCAAGACATGGTGGTAATGGCAGAAATTTGGTTCATTGAAGCTAGAGGCTTCCTCTGGTCTTTTTGGCCTTGGAAGCTCTATCAGATCCAACTCTTGTAAACCGACAAAAAGATCTGGCACCTCTTCTGCAGGGAAGGAGTATTCTTTGTTTTGGCGCTCACTAAGAGTTGACCTTCTAGCAGCTTGAGGTCCTTTCGGTTCTTTATTCCTTGTAGCTGCCCTATCTGTTTGCAATGATGGGATCATTGTTGTTGCTTCCATAGCCTGAACTTGCTTTGTCTTGAAAGGAATTTTGTCTTTTGAAATATTCTTATCTGTCAGCTTTGTGACTGTCTTTGAATGACGGGCCACGTATTGTGCATAATTTTCAATGTCAGTTGCCTTGGATGCTAATTCTTCAAATGTTATTGGGCGTACACCTTGTAAATAAACAGCCATATCAGGTCGTAGGTTGTTCATGCACCTCCGTACGGCCTCATGTTCTGTAATAGGCCGAGGACAATGAAGGCTGAGATTCCTCCATCTGTTTATGATGTCGACAGCTTTTTCATTTGCCCCCTGCTCTGTTTGGATTAGTTCAGTGATGCCAATAGTTCTCTGTGTGCTATAAAAGCGCTCAAGAAAAGCATCCTACATTTGTTCCCAAGTTTTCATAGAGCTTGGTGGCAACTTGCTGTACCAAGTGAAGGCAGGCCCCGACAGTGTTTGTACAAACTGTCGTAGGAGAATAGCTCCATTATGAGCTGTGTCTTGGCAAGCTGCAAGAAAATGAGCTACATGCTCATGCGGTGACCCAGTTCTATTAAATTTGCTGAACTGTGGCAACCGATAGTTACTTGGAAAAGGCACCATATCGACATCCAGAGGGTATGGTTTAACATACCACAGACGCATAGAGTAGTGTGCTTGCATATATTGTGCCTTAACCCCTTCAGTGATCATCCGTTGAATAGCCTCCAAGCTAACACTGGGAAGCGCTTGGTGCTTCTCCTGGCTGGCAGAGGTTTGCCCCTGATTTTTTGGCCCCGCACCATTTGCTACCTAGGGCCGAAGAGCAGCCAATTCATCTTCTTTTTGTTGTAATGATGCTGTGAGCTGGGCTAGCTATTCTTTCACTGATAGGGTTTCATTTGTTGCTAAAACCTGTTCAACACACGGTTGTTGAGGTCTACGAGAATTTGGCTTGGTAGACTCTATAGCATATAGAACATCATTTTCAGGATAAGTTGCATCATCATACAGGGGAATATGAGACCCTGAATAACTCGAATCATGAGAATTTGTAAGACTACGAGTTACATGACGATGACTAATCACAACATTTTTTCTAGCTTTCTTTCTCTTGAAATGTGTCGAGGTAGAAGATGCTTCACTTGTGCTGTCCCCTGTTTCTCTGACCCCAACTGGCATCGATGAAAACACCTCAAATGACTTGTTCAAGGCCTCTTTTCTGATCAGCCAAGGAGGTAATGTTGTTGATGTCTTCTTGGTTGTGCTTGGCACCATCCTTTTTATTGGCACCTTATGATTGTGACTGGGCGAAGGAGAAGCTACTCCCTGAATTGCGCTGCATGCTGATTTTGATGGAATTATGCCCAAGAGAATTCTGGAGAACCGGAAGTTCTGGCTGAGGGCGGGAAGTTCCGGGTTCTGGAGCATTCAGAAGTTCAGGTTAGACCAAAAGTTCTGGGCTAGCCCCAGTTTCGGTTTTCTGGAGGAGCCAGAAGTTTCAGTTGGACCGGAAGTTCTGGGCCTACCTGGACGAACCGGAAGTTCCGGTTAGACCGGAAGTTCTGGGTCGAAATAAATTCGATACAGAAGGTTATTTTCAGAAGTTCTGGTCAGAGCCGGAAGTTCCGGTCCAAGCGAACAGATTAGATCTGTTGGGCTTTAATACAGATTAAAGGCCCATGACAGGGCACTATATAAAGATAGGTGGGGCAAGCATGAAAAAGTTGCTGGTTGTTGCTGCTATTGCTTCTAGTTGAGAACCCTAGCCGCCACCTCTCTTCTCTCCTCAATTGCAAGTGTTGTGATCGATCTCCCCGGATCTCGCGAGTGGTGCTAGCACGCCGGCGCGAGGTGATCCGGTCACCGGACGTATGGATACTGTGGAGGCACTACTCTAATAGTGGTGCTCGTCTTCTTCCCATGGAGATCACCGGATCATAGGATCGCGTCGTCTTCATCGTCGGATTGCCGATGAACTAGCGGAGCAGGGAGGAGCAGCTCGAGGACGTGCTTCATCAACTCTACTTCTACTGCCCGAGCGTGTCTTGAGGCTCAAGGTAACGATCTATGATCCCATTACACGCATGGTTCCTGGGCTAACGGGGTAAAATTTTTAAAATTAAGCGCTAGCGTAGCCTCCCCATAACCCAACAGTGGTATCAGAGTCTACGTGCGTAGTGTTCGATCTGGATCGATCACATATAGTAATATGTGATGGAAATAGATTGGATCTATTGTTTTTGTCGTCAGATTTTCCGAAAGTTCCGGTTGGACCGGAAGTTCTGGGCCGAAATAATTTTTGATACAGAATGTTATTTTGAGAAGTTCCGGTTGGACCGGAAGTTCTGGGTCCAAAAGTTTCGGTTGGACCGAAAGTTCCGGACAGAAATAAATTCCATACGGAAGGTTATTTTTGGAAGTTCCGGGTGTGACTCGGAACTTCCGGACCAAAATAAATCTGAGACAGAAGGTTAATTTCGGAAGTTCCGGCACTAAGTCGGAAGTTCCAGGCCCTTCAACCGGAAGTTTTAGGCCAGATGGCCAGAAGTTACGGGTCCAGTTCAGTCACGTCTAGATTCCGCCTAACTTATTTTTACAGGGAATGTTGTGACTGGTATGGCCTTGCAAAGTATATGATACTCGCTTGTAATAACATGGCCTGCGCGTCATGATTGATTACAGCCCAAGGCTGTTCAAATTTTATATGACGTGCGAGTCGACATATGATGCTTGTGCTCATGTAATTAGTATAGTGCTATTAGGTGTAATAGACTGATACCAGTTCATGGAGGCCTGAAGTGTGATGACCCGAAGGACAGGAACCATGAAGATGGAGATCACCATGTGAAAAGGGCCATACTTTGTCACAGTTAATATGATTTTCCTGTGATTTTCACTTATGTTCCTATCATACTATTCTTTCATATTCTGTGTGCGATAGGCATCGTTACCATGTTAGAATAGTTTCTCTCAGAAAATTAAGTATTGATGCTCTTTCCAATAGCTGCACCTACTAAGGTTCTCGATCATCGATGGTGGGTCTGCCAAAGCAGGGTGCCGTCTTTTATCTTGACCAGTTAGGATAGATGTCGGATAACCACATGCATAGTATTGGTTTGCTTAACAAAGCTATCAAAACGGTTTTGGGCTTTCGGGCATGAAGTTGAGAGTCGGGCATTGGATGCTACCCCAATAAACAAGAGTCACATAGAGATATGATTAGCAAAGTGTTGCTTACCTATGTCACTAATCTTCTAGCAGTGATGCCAAAGCTCACTAGGAGTTAGATGAATATGGATCTTGTCCCACAATATGTCGTTAGAGGAAAAGCGATCATTTTACATATTGTGGCATATCTTTTATTTGATAGAAGATTAATATAGCATAATGTTAAACCTTGCATTATTGTTGTAGATCATGGCACCTACTGCAAAGAACACTTCTATTTTTAATCTGCGACCTAGCCTTGAAAGGAAGAAATTGTCTGGAACAAATTTTATAGACTAGTACAGGAATTTGAGAATCGTTCTCAAACAAGAGAATAAGGATTACATTCTAGAGAAACCCCACCCTAATAAACCAACGGATAGTACACCAATTGCTGAAAGGCGAGCTTATGAGAAGTTCGCTAGTGATTCAATTGATGTTAGCTGTCTCATGCTTGCCTGCATGTCTTCTGAGCTTCAGAAGCAATATGAGGACAGGGATGCCTACAATATGATCATGGGGCTGAAGGGCATGTTTGAGAACCAAGCACGGACTGAGAGGTATAATGTCTCAAAGTCATTGTTTGCGTGCAGGTTGGCAGAAGGCAGTCTAGTGAGCCTTCATGTGATCAAGATGATTGGTTACGTTGAGAACCTAGAGAAGCTTGCCTCTAAACTTGATAAAGATTTGGTCACAGATGTGATTCTTCAGTCTCTCTCTGCGAGCTTCGAGCCGTTTATCATGAATTATCATATGAATGGCATGAAGAAAACTTTGGCTGAGTTACATGGGATGCTCAAGATAGCTGAGGAAAGCCTTAGGAAAAATCCTAGTCATGTGATGATGGTTCAAAAGGAAAGTAAGAAGAGAAAGCGTAAGGGAAAGGCTAAAGCTTCAGATGTGATCTCGAGCTCTAAGTATAATTCGGCTAGAAAGTCCAAGTCGAGCCCTGCTAGCTCTGACACTTGCCACCACTGCCATAAGCCTGGCTATTGGCAGAGGAATTATAAATTATACTTGAAAGAACAAAAGAAAAAGAAGGGAAGCGTGACTTTCGCTTCAGTATAAATGTTATTGAAATTTATCTTGCTACTAGTCCAAGTTATTCATGGGTATTTGATACCAGATCAATGATTCGCACTTGCAAATCGTTGCAGGGGCTGAAAAGGACTAGGAAATGCGCAAGAGCCGAATTGGATGTTCACATCAGCAATGGTGTAAAAGTTGTTGCGTTGGTCGTCGGCGTTTATTTTTTGTCGCTACTCTCAGGATTAGTTTTAGAGTTAAATATTTGTTATTTTATTCTCGCCTTGGGCAGAAACATTATCTCTTCGTTATGTTTAGAGGAAGACGATTTTCAATTCATAATAAAGAGCAAGTGTTGTTCGATATTTTTGAATGGTATGCTCTACGGTGTTTGTCTATTGTTGAATGGCTTATATGTTCTGAATCTTGAGGATACACATGTTTATAACATTAATACAAAGAAACCTTGACTCAATTATTTGAATCCTACCTATGTCTGACATTGTCGTTTGGGTCATATAAATGAGAAGCGCATGCAGAAGCTTCATATAGATGGGCTTTTGGAGTCATTTGATTTTAAATCGTTTGACACATGTGAGTCTTGTTTACTTGGCAAGATGACTAAGACCCCTTTCACTGGTCAAAGTGAGAGGGCAAACGAGCTATTGGCCATCGTACATACTGATGTGTGTGGACCAATGAGTTCTACAACCAGAGGTGGATTTTAGTACTTCATAACTTTTACCGATGACTTTAGTAGATATGGTTACATCTACTTAATGAGGCATAAGTCGAAATCCTTTGAAAAGTTCAAGGAGTTTCAGAATGAGGTACAAAATCATACTGGCAAGACAATTAAATTTCTACGATCGGATCGTGGAGGTGAATATTTGAGCCATGAGTTTAATGATCATCTGAAGCAGTGTGGAATTGTTCCACAGCTGACTCCACCTGGTACACCTCAGTGGATTGGAGTGTTCGAGCGGAGGAACTGAACTTTGTTGGACATGGTCTAGTCGATGATGAGTCAAACTGATTTTCCATTGTCTTTCTGGGGATTTGCTTTAGAAACTGCTGCTTTCACACTAAATAGAGTTCCATATAAATCTGTAGAGAGGACACCATATGAGATATGGACTGGGAAGCGTCCCGGGCCGTCTTTTCTAAAGGTTTGGGGTTGTGAGGCCTATGTAAAACGTTTGACGTCTAATAAGCTCACTCCCAAATCTGATAAATGTTTCTTTGTGGGGTATCCTAGGGAAACCAAAGGATATTACTTTTATAACCGGGAAGAAGACAAAGCGTTTGTCGCCCGAAATTGTGTTTTTCTTAAGAAAGAGTTTCTCTTGAAAGGGGTTAGTGGGAGCACGATGCGTCTCGAAGAGGCTCGAGAGCCACTAGAAAATGTTTCAGCTCCTACTGAACCGAAACTCGACATGCAAGATGTTGCAGAGCCTGTTGTCGAGACACCAGCCCCACGTCGGTCGGAGAGGTTAAGTCGTGCACCCGAGCGGTTAGCGTTTTTAACCACTGGGCAGCGCGACGTATTATTGTTGGACAATGATGAACCTAAGACCTTTTCGGAAGCCGTGATGGGACCAGACTCTGAGAAATGGCTTGGAGCCATAAGATCTGAGTTAGAATCCATGCGAGAGAATCAAGTTTGGAACTTGGTCGATCCACCTGATGGTGTAAAAACTATCGAGTGTAAATGGATTTTTAAGAAAAAGATAGACGTTGATGGAAATGTTCACATCTATAAGGCACGATTAGTGGCGAAAGGTTTTAGACAGATTTAAGGTGTTGATTATGATAAAACGTTTTCGCCCGTCGCTATGCTAAAGTCTATCCGGATTATCCTAGCAATTGCCACATTTTATGACTATAAGATATGGCAAATGGATGTCAAGACGGCTTTCCTTAATGGAAACCTAAGTGAGGATGTGTACATGATACAGCCTGAAGGTCTTGATGATCTAGGGAATGCTAGAAAAGTTTGCAAGCTGCAAAGGTCCATTTATGTGCTGAAGCAGGCTTCTCGGAGTTGGAACCTTTGTTTTGATGAGGTAGTCAAAGGGTTTGGCTTCATAAAAAACGAAGAAGAGCCTTGTATTTACAAGAAGGCTAGTGGGAGCTTACTTGTGTTTCTGGTCCTATATGTAGATAACATATTGTTGATCGGAAATAATATTCCTATGCTAGATGCTGTCAAGTCTTCGTTGAGAAAAAATTTCTTAATGAAAGATCTTAGAGAGACAGCATACATCTTGGGCATAAAGATCTATAGAGATAGATCGAGAAGGTTAATTGGATTAAGCCAAAGTATATATATTGACAAGGTATTGAAACGGTTCAATATGCAGAATTCTAAGAAAGGTTTTCTGCCAATGTCACATGGTATTTCTCTCAGCAAGAGTCAATGTCCTTTGACACCTGATGAGCTGGAGAAGATAAGTATGATCCCGTATGCCTTCGCAATCGGATCCATCATGTATGCCATGCTTTATATACGCCCAGATGTTTCTTATACTCTAAGTGTTACGATTAGATATCAGTCAAACCTGGGTAAAAGTCACTAGACGGGAGTAAAGAGTATCTTTAAGTACTTGATAAGAACTGAGGATATGTTCCTGGTCTATGGAGGCGAGGAGGAGCTCGTTGTAAGTGGTTACACCGATGCTAGCTTCCAAACCGACAAGGACGATTCGCAATCGCAGTCTGGATTTGTGTTCTGCCTTAATGGAGGCATAGTGAGTTGGAAGAGTTCCAAGCAAGAAACGGTTACAGATTCAACGATAAAAGCCGAGTATATTGTAGCTTCGGAAGCTGCAAAGGAGATAGTTTGGATCAGAAAGTTTGTTTCTGAGTTGGGTGTTATCCCTATTGTGTCCAGTCTAGTGGACCTCTATTGTGATAATAGTGGTGCCATTGCGCAAGCCAAGGAGCCTAGGTCACATCAGAAGTCCAAGCACATACTGCGGTGCTATCATCTGATCCGTGAGATTATAGATAGAGGTGATGTGAAGATATGTAAAGTGCACACGGATTTGAACATAGCCGATCCATTGACGAAGCCTCTCTCACAGCCCAAACATGAGGCGCACTTGAGCTCTATGGGTATTAGATACTTGCGTGAGTGAGTCCAGTGTATGTGAGAAGAAGTTATTTTGTCTATGCTGATGTACATTTGGATAATTAGTTATCTTGTTTCTTGAATAAATATCTTTTACATTGATTAGCAAGTTGATGACTTGTTTGTGAGACTCTTTGTGTTATGATATTGTTCTAAACGATTCCCAATCTCATATCGTCATGTGGGGACAGTGATGATTCATAGATTAGCACATCTGTCTGATTGATGATCATGTTTCACAGATCATAGACATGAAGATGTCAAATCATTGATGTGGACTCATGTTGGTGAACATGGAGTTGGATAGACCCACATTGAGATACTGCTGGGATTATTATTTTAAAAGTGTCATTAGTTGTCATCTCAAATGGTATACCTGTAGAATCCTTAAACCTGAGATCGTCATTGATTCTAGAATGTGTAGTAGCACACTTAGGGGCTTTCAAACGCTATTTCATAACAGGGTAGTTATAAAGGTTGCTTTTGAGTGTGTCACGAAACATATCATGGGATGTGAGCGGTTAAGATGGAATTTACTCCTCCTACATAACGGGAGAGACGTCTCTGGGCCCCTCGAGGTAGTCGAATTAAAAAGTGCATGGCCATGCCACTATGATCAAAGAGTTGATCATGATTGAATCCACTACTTGATCGAGTGAAGTGTCGAGATATCAACAAGGGTGGCACGAATCTCGCCTTGAGCATGACTGATGTAGTGTGGTAAAGGAATTGGTGCGTGAGTATATCAAGGTTCAGAAAATATGATTTTGACTTTGTATGCTTTCGGAGGTCAATATGTGCTGCTAGGTACCGCTATTGATCGGCGATTCGGAAAGGGTTTTCGGGTTGCGGCCGTTTGCTTATGAACCTATCGGGCCGCATGCTTAAGGGGATTGGATTTTAAAGCTTGCAAGAATTTGCTCTTGTGCAAGTGAGAGATTGATGGAATTATGCCCAAGAGAATTCTAGGGAACCGGAAGTTCTGGCTGAGGGCTGAAAGTTCCGGGTTCTAGAGCATCCGGAAGCTTCGGTTGGACCGGAAGTTCCGGGCCAGCCCCAGTTTTGGTTTTCTGGAGGAGCCGGAAGTTCCGGTTGGACCGGAAGTTCCGGACCTACCTGGACGAACCAAAAGTTCCGGTTAGAGCCAGAAGTTTCGGTCCAGGCAAACAGATTAGATCTATTGGGCTTTAATATAGATTAAAGGCCTGTGATAGGGCACTATATAAAGAGAGGTGGGGCAAGCACGAAAAGGTTGCTGATTGTTGCTGCTATTGCTCCTAGTTAAGAACCCTAGCTGCCACCTCTCTTCTCTCCTCGATTACAAGTGTTGTGATCGATCTCCCTGAATTTTGCGAGTGGTGCTAGCACGCCGGCGCGAGGTGATCCTGTCTCCGGACGTGTGGATACCGTGGAGGCACTACTCCAATAGTGGTGCTTGTCTTCTTCCCGTGGAGATCACCGGATCATAGGATCGCGTCGTCTTCATCGTTGGATTGCCGACGAACTAGCGGAGTAGGAAGGAGCAGCTCGATGACGTGCTTCATCGACTCTACTTCCATTGCCCAAGCACGTCTCGAGGCTCAAGGTTACGATCCGTGATCCCATTACACGCATGGTTCCTGGGCTAACGGGGTAAATTTTTTGAAATTAAGCGCTAGCGTAGCCTCCCCATAATCCAACAGATTTTGCTTGCATGGACAATTCTCTTCGCTTGCAATCTGCTCGCTTGGCACGAACATTTGCAGCTTGCTTGACATAGGCCTACCACCGAGGGTCTTGCTCTACGAACTCTTGATATTCTGGCCAGTTGGCCAATGCCTCAGCTCGTCTTATGATGGCACCACCCACACTATTTTCAGATGTGGAAACACCCGGTAGCAATTCTCTTAATGTTTGACATATACTTCTTTCTATGAATGCATTCAAAGAATCAACCCTTCCTCATTGGATTCTAGGGTGATTCCCCCTCATTCTGTTGAAGATATCATGGCCAACCTTCTTGCGCTGGCGAGTTGTCTCCCTGGTTTTAATCGCCATAGGGAAATTAATCCAAGCCTGGCAAGCGTTGCGCTGTCGCCGATGGTGTCGTACCGACGAGAATGATCCTTCAATGGAAGGATATGGAATTGGTGATGGTGATGACACGGGATTAAAAGGCACTACCGTTGGATCTACATAGCCCATTTTAACATTTTTGGGCGTGAGATAAACACCTTGCCATTAGAGTGCGTGCTTTTTTTATTTTTGCCGTGCCCCGCTAGATTTATTGACCAGCGTGGGGATGAACTCCGGTGCATCAGCTCGGAGTTGACTTCCTGACTTGAATGTTATGTCATGAGATGGAGAAGATTCTTGCACCATTGTGGCGCTTTTGACTTTGCCCAAGGGCTGTTGGTGCTGAGTTTCATCCACCATCACAGCCTTCCCTTTATCAAGTGGCTGCAAGCGTTGAGTTTTGTTCAGCACAACCCTTGTAGATGATGGTGTCATCGTTGTGGGCTTCGATGGTGCAGCCTCTAGTATGCTTAGGGAATTTTCTAGCGATATCACCCCTAGCATCTCAGGGGCTACACTGGATGAAGCTATGCCAAAAGCTGAGGATGAAGTCACCTTCGGTGTTGGAGATGCATCCACCGTCGAAGCTTCATTGTGCTTTGTCAACGCAGCCACTTCTTTGGCTGTAGGAACCAATGGAGAACTTGCCATTGGATTTGTTGGCTTTGCCTTTGATGGACGTGTCTTGTTTTCACGAATAGGCCACTCGTCAAGTGTTGTGTAATGAAACCTTGGCGAGGGCTTGTGGCTTACTATCTTGCCACGTGTGCTCCTAGTAAACCCAGGAGGCAGCATGTCTGAGGAAGCTGCTTCACGAACAGTGATGACCAACTCTTGTGAGGAGGCCTCATGTGCCTTTGCAGCTGCTCTCTTCCTTCTCCTAGCAGACTTGAACATGAAAGGAACAAATCCATCCTATCGCAAAGAGTCTACCTCTTGGTCGCAGCCTGCCGGTGTTGGTGACACAGCAGTTGTCTCCAGTGAACTGCCACTGTGGGCTACTTGGAAAGGACCCATGGGGACGTCCACCCAAAATGAACCAAAGTGCAACGTGATGAATGGTTGGACTCGCTCCGCCATCCTTCACATAAAGAAAACTATATGTAAGTTTTCTTATGCACATATTATATTTGGCTATAAAAATGCAGCATGAAATGTTTAGCATGCATGAACATATTTTTTATGTCATATCATGACCAACGTAAATAGTATAAATATATTTCACTCGTGTATTTTTGTTGTAATTTATGTCGGAACTCAAAGATGAGGGGAGAAATAAGTCCCACCGGGCGTGCCAGAATCTGACGATGAGAAAACGGGACCCTTTTATGCTCAGAAGGGGTCGTATCCACAAATCGTTAGATACGAGTTGATTTGATTTAAATGCAAATGCAAAAATTAAAATATCAAACATTGTGAATCCATTACTTCCAGAATTAATACATTTACATAATAATCCTGTTAATTACATCTCCGTAGAGAAAACCCCTGATTAAGAGTTCCGACTAAAAAAAAGAAAATTACAACGCATACTGCTATGAAGCTAAAAAGAATTAAAAATAACATTCTATCCTTGCTCCAGCGAGGTTGAAGAATTATCTTGATTTTTCTCCACATGAGTTTTTGTTTAAGCACGTGCAGAATATAAGTGCTTGTTATCTTCGTTAGCGTGAACATCATGACCACGCCATATATGTATATATGCCATGGTTTATTTTCTTTGGCACTCTATCGGTATTACTACCTACATAGTGCGGTGCCATGAGGCGTAACCAATTTGTTTACTTTGGTATCCAAATTATAACTTAGTCTGATCTTGTATGATCATATTCCTAGCATTGAGGTTTACTTATGCCGTTGTTGCATGAGTTGCATATGTACGCAACGTGCACTATCCATATATGTATGTGAGAAGTGCAATTATTTATTATTTAATTTTGACCGAAGCCAAGTACGTAACATGATTATGAATCATTTTTTGTGGGTATTTATGACCTTATATTTAAACCATGGAGCCTATATAAAGAACATAGCCGGCCCTTTTTTATATGATGCTACATGACTTATATAGGTGTCAAGTGTATACATTCATGCTTTAATTTTGTTCATTGCTGTGCGTGTATTAATACTCGCATGGCATGGTGCCATGAAGATAACCGACACGAGCGCTTGTTTGGTTTATGGTCGATTATTTCATGACATTGATTATACGCCTAGTATGTGTGCATACCCATGATTTGTATCCCTTGTAGAGGACCAAACAAGAGCCAAGAGTAGAACTCTTGTCTATGTTTGTATCGACTAACGGGACCAAAACAGAGAGAACAATGGCATGAAAAACATGAAAATGAATATATGGTCATAAAATGCATCATTTGTAGAAAGAAATTTCTTGGACTCGTACTCATTTAGTCGAGACCAAGGATTATGGTAAAAGTGTTCTTAGGCCCGTACTCATTTAGCCGAGCCTAAGATTATGGTAAAAATGCCCTTAGGCTCGTACTCATTTAGCCGAGCCTAAGGATTATGGTAAAAATATTTTTAGTCTCGTACTTAATAGCCGAGCCTAAGGATTATGGCAAAAATGTTCTTAGGCTCGTACTCATTTAGCCGAGCCTAAGGATTACAGTAAAAATATCCTTAGACTTGTACTCAATAGCCGAGCCTAAGGATTATGGTAAAAATCACTACCTAAAAAAGCTATTAGTGACGGATCATAACAGTCATTAGTGACGGGCATTGTATCCGTCACTCTTATCACATCAATAATTACCTATTATTAGTGATGGGCATACACCTGTCACTAAAGGTCACACTAATGGTGACCTTTAGTGACGGGCATACATCTATACCCGTCACTAATGGTCCACCTTTAGTGACGGGTATAGATGTTCACACGTCACTAAAGGTTGATTTTTTTCATTTCAGATCTGTTCTATATAGCTTCATTTAGTTTCTTTCAGTTCAAATAAGATAATGATTAGATCTGAGGTGGTCATAGAGGGGCACTTTCCATCGTTTTTGTCATCGTTCCGATGTGATTTTCATATGGTCATTGTCGGTGAGGCCTCTACCCCGAGCCACAATAGAGGAGAGGCGATGATGATGAAGAAGAAGATTAGATCTGAGGTGGTCATGGAGGGGCTTTTTCCGTCATTTTTATCATTGTTCCGATGTGCTTTCCACGTGGTCATCTTCGGCGAGGCCTCTACCTCGAGCCAAAATAGAGAGGCTATGATAAAGAAGGAGATAAAGAGGTGACAATAATGGGGGAGAGTAAGTGGTAGGATTTGGTGAAGCAATGGTAATAACTATGTACCATTTGTTGAAGAAGCTCAATACCGAGGAGTTCATGGTCGGGTAGAGCATGAGGTGACGTCAGGCGCCGTCGAGTAGATCTTGTAGTGACGCCGACCACCATCAATAGAGCTCGAGATGACAATGGTAAAGATCAAGTAGAGAGAGCAAGGGAGGGAAGTTATAGAATGGTTGAGAATAAAGAGTGAAGATGGGAGACGGGGCTTTATAATAGTGCGTGTATGTTTTCGGGCTAGTGTTCTTCTGCCCGCCCAAATTTTTTAAATTTTTCGTATGTGCCGGTCACGCGTCACTAAATGTAAGTCTTTAGTGACGGGTCTAGATATTCACGCGTCACTAAATGTAGGTCTTTAGTGACGGGTCTAGATATTCACGCGTCACTAAAGGTAGATCTTTAGTGATGGGTCTCACACCCGTCACTAAAGATAGGTCTTTAGTGACGGACCTCAATGTTGCCCGTCACTAAAGATCAGTTTAGAATTTGACAACTAATTAGTAACGGACATCATTGAGGCCCGTCACTAAATGTAGGTCTTTAGTGACGGTTGTAAACACACCCGTCACTAAAGATATGTTAGTAACGTGTGTCTTTTATCCGTCACTAAAACTACGTCACTAAAGGTTATTTGTGTGGTAGTGAATATCCTTAGGCTTGTACCCAATAGCCGAGCGTAAGATTATGATAAAAATATCTTTAGGCTCGTACTCATTTAGCCGAGTCTAAGAGGCAAAAAAATGATTTGGCATGGGAAAAGAACTTCTAGACCTATACTCTTAGCCAAATCTAGAATCAAATGATGTATTCAATTGAAAAAGAAGAAGAGGAACAAATGAAGAACATGATTTCTCAGCTTGCAGCACCTTCTTCCCCTAATTATTTGACTTTGGTGTATTGATCTGCAGGAGATTAATTATGAGAAGAGCAGCAGGATGAGTACTTAGCACAACCTCTCCCCTGCCTTCTCCCTCTCTAGCGTGCTCTAATGCTGTGTGTTAGCCTCTATTTATAGAGGAGGCTAAGGGAGTTGGCTTCCTGTGCGTGAGAATGGAGCAGTTTTGCTTGGCATGCGCGCAGGAGCGTGGGTTTGACTGTGCGCGTGAGGATGCGGTTTGGCTGGACGTGGGCTGCTGAAGAGATGGAACTTCCTGTGCGTGAATGCAAGCGAAATGGAACGTGGGTTCTGTACGTGGGGGCTAGAGTTGGTTTCCTGCATATGCATGTCTCCATTTCTTTTTTTCTTTTTTTTACTAGCAAAATTGCATGCAAGTATAGGCATCTCCACTTCTTGTACGTGCTGACGGAGGAGAAAAGCTGCCACCATTTGTACATGCAACAGGTGATATGATGGTCTGACGTATGACTTGGTCATAGGACCTATACATCCTCTCTTAATTTAGTATTGTTTAATTGTATTTATTGTTTATAGAATGGTATATTATGTAATGACCTATGTGGCCAAAACAATTAAGAATATTTTTAACTATTTAGATGATATACAATTAAAACAAAATAGACCCCATGAGGCCATGAAGGGACAAAAATGTCTTTCTCCTGTTTTTCCACCATGAAGTGTTCCCCCACCCCCAATAACCCCACCCCACCCTCTCCCTGCCCAAAAAAACAGAGTACATACTATATACTTTCTAGTACTACTCCGTAGTTAAAAGGAGTGAAAATTGCTCGTTTGCAACGAAGTTCATTGCCATGTTTCTAAATGTTATAAAATTTATGGCGTTTACAATTTTACCACAAAATTTGCTGGTTTACTTGTTCTCTTGTCATTTTCTCATTTATGCTCTTTTCTCTTTTCTTTTCCATTTTTCTAACTTGAATTGACTCAAATATCTGCATGCGCAAAGGCTATTTGTACCTGCTACGCCGCCCTCGTGTTGCTGTGCTAGGAGAGGGACGCCGCCGTGCAGCCAAGAGGCCGAGCCACCACGCCATTTAAGTTAGAAAAATGGAAAAGAAAAAAAAGAGTATAAATAAGAAAATGACAAGAGAGCAAGTAAACCAGCGAACTTTATGGTAAAATTACAAATGCCATAAACTTTGTGGCATTTGGAAACATGACAACGAACTTCGTGGCAAACGAGCAATTTTCGCTTAAAAGGAAAAGGGATTGTCTATTTGTCAATTGACTGATTTTAATCGTGTATATCAATCACTATTTTAACCAACAAGATCAACGCCGGACAACTTATATGGCTCCTTTTTGTGAAAAGATAATATTTAAAATTATACTATACATTGGATCCAAAGTCCTTAAAAACTTAGGATGTAGAAGTATAATAATACATGTATACTAATATATAAGCAAAACAACAAAGCGAATTAAAAAATGCAACATATCTATACTAAAGTTCCACCTTTTCAAATTGTATAAGTTTAGCCTATTTCTTGTGATAATTTAAGATGAATGACAACTAAGAAAAATCAAACTACTGATAAATGACAAAATTGAAAAAAAAAACGCTCGCCGCCGTAAAAAATTGGTTGAGAAACCAATGATTTGCAGTCCAAGTTAGTTAGTAGATGCACGAAGAAACCTGTCAAAACAGTTGGATGAAACAGAAGCTCGTGAAATCGAAGCAAGAAGACGATAAATATATACACCACCGACCAACCAACACCAAACCTCTTTCACCAGTTTCCTTTACATTAACTTGGCCTCCAAAAGAGATTTAATCACAAAAGCCAATTAATCCACGCTCGGTTTATTTATAACAAGCTGACGCCAACGCAACTCAACCCACGCAACGACGCGCGCGTACGTACGTGAGCATGGACAGGCGCGCTCACGTCTCCCACCTCTCCGTCGCCATCGCCGTCGCCGTAATGGCCGCGGTCGCGGTCGCCGCAGCCGCCGCCGACGTGAAGGCCGAGTCCACCACCGTTGCTGTTGGTACCACGACGTCCGCGGCGCTGGTGGCGGTGCACCGGCGCGTCCTGAGCGGCAGCATCCAGAACTCGGTGCTGAACCCCAACAGGCCGGCCTGCCTGCAGACGTGCACGGGGGCCGGGCAGCCGTACACCGGCCGGGGATGCAAGAACGCTTACCAGTGCTCCGGCTGAATGAGAGCTACCTGTCCTATATGCGCGACGATAATATCGATCGATCGGTGGCCTGCAGTGTTGTGTGTGGCATCCTATCTGTCGTTGTCTTCCTTTGTTTGATTAAAATGGGGCGATATTGTAATGGAGAAATGTATGTGCTCACTCTGTTTTTATATTATAAATTATTTGTTTTTTTTTCAAAGTTACAATTTTTTAACGTTAACCGTATTTTAAAAATAAAAAAAGTCTGAATTACACCCTCGAAGTATCGCTGAAGTTTGAATAACCCCTAAAGAATTTTACCGTCTCAAAAGCACAAGTGATATTGCAAAACAGTTCAATTTACACATTTGAAGGGCGGTTTTGGTGATGTGACAAAACTATGTGCGGTTTTGCTGACGCGGCGCCGGTGACGTGGCAGAATAGTGCTGAAACCTTTAAAAATTCATAACTAATTCATTTTAATTCCAAATTTGACCATTCAAATTGCATAATTTTCTAGAAATTGAGATCTACACAATAAAAATACTTTTATATACAGTATAAGTGATCTTCTATACTGTTTATAATTAATTGTTTTGACGTATAGTTTCCAAAGTCCACGAGAAGCCTGTTTTCCTCGAGTAGTTACTTTCTGCTTCATGACTCCTACCATGTTACATCTCTTTTTATTAATTAATTCTAGTTAATTAGATGGTCTAGTTCTGTATATGTCGGTGCGTTGACTGTGATATGTAGCTTAAGTTCAACTTGAGAGCTGTAGTTTAGAATGTTAATAGCCTGATGCTTAACATGTTGATGATTTATTTCTTCCTTATATTTTCCAACCAGCAAAAAGGGATGATTTGTAGCATATATATTGCTCCTAATATTCTGTTTTCATACTGTTGAGAACATTGAGACATATATGAATTCTTAGATGTAACTGTTGCCTGGTGCATGCATTATATTGACTTGTGTACATGTATCTGTATTGATAAGCTGTGTGAATGTGTGAACTATGAGCTGTGTGAACGTGAATGTAATTGGCCCTGCGTCTAGTAGGCAAGGTTCACAATCTAGTTTGATTTTTCTTGGTTTGTGCTAAAATTTGAGCTAAATATTTTGTAATTCATGAAATTCGACCGGAGGTAAAAAGGAAATGCCTGGCTGAGCAGAGAGACCAACACTCAGAGTAACGATGACATCATGCATTCTGTTTCTGTTTTAATAATCTCCCACGAGTACACATATTGGCCTATATATATTGATTGATTGCTTATTTGCCTAGTATTATCAAGGATTAACAGAGACTGGATGATAGATTATGGATGAAAATGAGTTTATAACAATTATTTAAGGGTTCAAACAAATAAATTTAATTATAAAAAATGATAAATAGTTTTTAAATAATTTTTTGATAATTTTTATTTAGAAAGTATTTTAAAATTTGTACCGTTTAGAATAATTTTTTGACAGTTTTAAAATAATTTTTTGATAATTTATTTAGAAAGCAATTAATTATAAACAGTACAGAAGATCACTCATACTATGTGTGAAAGTATTTTTATTGTGTAGAGCTCATTTTCTCAAAAATTATGCAATTTAAATAGTCAAATTTGAAGTTAAGATAAATTAGTTATGAATTTTTAAAGGTTTCAGCACTATTCTGCCACGTCAGCTGCCACATCAGCAAAACTGCCCGCAGTTTTGCTACATCACCAAAACTGTCATTCAAAGATGTAAATTGAACTGTTTTGCAATACCACTAGTGATTTTCAGACGGTAAAATTTTTTAGGGAGTTATTCAAACTTCAGCGATACTTCGAAGTTGTAATTCAGACTTTTTCCTTTAAAAATTATATTATCATCTACAATAAATACCATACTAATAATATTTTTATGATTTGTCTAATGAAATAATTTGATGTTATAGTTGTTGATATATTTATATATATAATTGGTCAAAATTAGATAAATTTAACTTATAACATGAAATTATGGGACTACCTCCTATGTTCTTGGTATGATTAGTTAATTAATTTCTAGCTAAGTGAGTGTATCGATCCAAGTGATGCATGCTTGTCCTTGTAATCCGTTTTGTTAATCGTTGCTCGGTTGCTCGATCTCTCCTGCTGGATGTGTTTTTGGCTCGAATTTCTTGTCACGGAGAGAGCACCGCAAGTGAATAAGTAGCATCTCCTGCTGGATGTGTTTTTGGCTCGAATTTCTTGTCACAGAGAGAGCACCGCAAGTGAATAAGTAGCATGTACATTCGAAACTGTTTGATTACTTTACCTAATTTGACTTTTATAAGGGCGGTTCTAATTAGGTGACTTTTATGATATTCATAGTATTAATTAGTGTGATATGTAAGAAAAAAAACAATGTAACAATAGAGTTAAAAAGAAAAGAGAATAAAATTGCTTATCACATAAGAAGCCAGCTTTACACAAGAACCTACAAAGAAAAAGAAAGGATTAGGAAATAAGAGAAAAGAGGCGATTGAAAGAGATTTTATTTTAAATAAATTATTCATTGGGATATAGTTTATATGTCATAATATTTATATAATATAAATTATTTGATAGTTTGTTGAGATTACCTAAGAATGTGAATACTGGCAAGCAGGCAGCAGGCAATTACTAGGCGCAATCCACGTGATAGCCCCAAAATCTAATCCAGTGGGCCGTCGCCACAGGAGCAGCAGCAGCAGGGACCACAAATCTTGGTGTCGATCCTACGGTGACAAATTCAACTGAAAGAACACAAAATGTATGCTGCGATTAATTCCCTTTTGCCTTGCTCTGTTTGCTCTGCACTTGCGTGGACCAAAGATTTCTAGTGCAATCCGTTTGAATCAAGCATGCCAAGACGCATATATCAAAATTGGAACCATGCGAATTGACCAATACGAATTTATATTCTAAGTTGCTGCTTGAACCTAGCTAGTGGCAAAACACAACGCCTAGACAGGCAGAGGCGCCAGAGCATGGATCACAAGAGAGGCGGCGACCGGCGAGAGCTCCAACCACGGCGTCGACCCGGCGTCACGCTCTCGCCCTCTGGCCCGGCTGCCGCCGACATGAGGGCTGTGCTCGCCGGCGGCAAGGGCGCCTACCAGCTCGGCATCGACGCGCGCGCGCGCGGCCGTGCGGCAGCTGGTGATGATGTCGACGACGCTGGACGACAGCATCGCGCCGGAGCACGGGTGGACCTCTTGCTGCACCGGCGCATCCTCGGCGACAAAAAGCATCAGCTCGCATGTGTTGAAACTTGAAACCCAACCAGCAGGGCTGCCTCCGAAAGTGCCCGGCGAGCGGCGAGCCGGCGACCGGTTGATCAGTCTTAGGATTGTTCTTAGAAAACATGGCATTCCTTTGAATGAGACATTATTCTTCTAAAAAAATATACTTGTATTTCTTCATTATACACAATTGCAAATCTGAATGAAAACGACCAGGTGTCCAATACATACTAATACTTTAATTATCAATTAATATAATCTAAACCAAATAGAAATATAAATGCTAACAAGTGTTCGGTGCGCAAAGCAAACACAGCATAGGAACGGGCCTGATTATACAGTTCATGCAATTGTGCCAGGTGGTTATGTTCTTCACTGCACGTAAACAGCGAATGTAGGAGAATGTTGTTACCGACCAGCAGCCATTTCCTGGCAGGGAACAGGAGATGGTGCATCAGGACTTACAGAATGGTGAAAAGGGAGTTGCTGTCCAGGAAGCCCAACGTGAGGTTTTGTGGCTAGAATAGACAACTTAACCTGTTAACTAGTTGGCTAAATATATATAGGATACGCGCTGCAAGAACCGGAGACTTGGCTGAAATGAACACGGCGGCGGCTCGGCTGGAGTGTTGCTCCTGTGCGAGATGAACTGATTTCCTTCTTCCTTGTTGTGATTTTTGTTATGTGATTGAGTAGAGAATTGGGTTTCCACTGCAGTAGGAGGCAACATCATCATGGCACAGAGACTGCCGTTCCCGTCTAACATGGCAACAATTTTTCTCACCGTCGAATCAGCTGTCACCATCCTGGTGGCTCCTAACAAGAGGATTTGCCTCACTCGGGAGGAGTTCATCAAGGGAAAATTGGTGAGTGCACCTGTGATATCTGAAGCAGTTCGATTACTTAAGGGAGTTGTTTCACCAGCAGAAGGAACGACACATCCTGAATATAGGGTCAGCTTGGCCATCAGTTTCCAGTTCAGATTCCTATCTTCTCTTGCCAATGGGTTGGACAAGCCTGACAATGCTGATACTCCCAACGGTTCCTGTGAGGCATCTTGTAAGGATAGCAGCAATGGCTTGGGAGGCAGGTCTGGTGGAGCAAATGGTGGAAGCCCTACTATATGGTCTACCATAGTTTGCCTACAGTTGGATAGTGCAGTTCGGTCATCTCAGTCCTTGCCCACTTGCCAGGAATCAATTCAAGCTTGCATAGATGAACAGTCAGACATCACAAAAGACTCAACCAGCAGCAGTAAGTCTACAATTATGAGGAAAGATGTGGTAACACAGACTAGCCTTGAGCAAAGCAGGTCTTCTTCTCCTAACTGGAGGCCTTCATTTTTTAGCTCACTATCAGTACAACAAGTTATAGAACTGGAGAGCTGTTTCTCTAAGCTTGAGGTCATGAAAGCTTAATTAGATGATCGGTTGACTCTAACCAGGTGGTCCAAGAAACATGCCACACAAGTTTCTGTGAAGAACTCAACAAACATTATATAGTGGAAGAAAAGGACAATGGAATCTAAATCTTCTGTCCGGGAAGTAGTAGAAATTGCAAGGTGTATATCAAAGATTGAGGGAGAGAAAGCATGGCTGACTACATGGGAGAATATGAAAAAGGTAAAGGCAGAGGCAACAATAGAGAAGTTTGTAAAGAGCAGTTCAATTGTCAGCACGCGTTCAGTTCGGTTGATGGATATGATGCAAAGCTGTGGTGCTTGGGGATTTTGGTTTAGTTCCAGATGGCAATTATCACCGATTCTAAGTTCCTGTCCAAGGGGGGCAATGACAAGGCAGAAAACATGATGCGGGTTGATGGGGAAGAGTTGTCAATCAGTTTTCTGCAGATCCTGGCTTGGGGACAAGCTAGTTTTCAAGGGGAATGGATTTTTACCGACCAGCAGCCATTTCCAGGCAAGGAACAGGAGATGGTGCACCAGGAGTTACAGAATGGTGGAAAGGGAGTTGCTGTCCAGGAAGCCCAACGTGGGGTTTTGTGGCTGGAATGGGCCACGTAAACTTAACCTGTTAACTAGTTGGCTAGCTGGGACTGCAAATATATATAGGGTACGCGCTGCAAGAACCGGGGACTTGGCTGAAATGAACACGGCGGTGGCTCGGCTGGAGTGTTTCTCCTGCGCGAGACGAACTGATTTCCTTCTTCCTTGTTGTGATTTGTGTTCTGTGATTGAGTAGAGAATTGAGTTTCTAACAAATGTGATGGCCAAATGTGGATGAACCTACGTAATCCAAGGCCGTGCTTGTCAGAGTTCAGTGCTCGCCAGACATGAAAGCTGAACGTGAATTTTAAAGCAAATCATAGGATGGCAATGCGAGTGGCAGAGTGCTCCAGTGGTCACAGATCCTCGAACACCAAGCGGCAATCACCAAAAATATGAAAAGACTGTAATCACTAGTAATAAACATGCACAGAAGATATAAGTTTTCTTTACACAAATAATAGCCTTTGGCATGAAACATTCGCTAGATTGTGTTGGCAATAGGATAGCAATTTTACTAGCTACTATTGATATGTATTTGTAATTAAATTTATATAATAGGTTTGATATCTAATTATTGTCGGTCGGACTTAGGTTTAGTTTGAAACCCATGAACACCCATGGTCGTGGCTTCTTCTACTGATATTGTTTCTCCTTCTATTTCTACTACTTCTACTACTTCGATCTGTTTCTGCTATTGCTATTGTACTATTGCTTTTGCTTTTCTGACCGTATAGGTTTTCTGTAAGGTTTTGGCTACTAACGAGTCTAGACATAAGTGTAATTTTAAATTTGTGGGTTTGAAAATGTTTGACATGTTTCTTCCGTATATGGTTTTCGCTGAACCAGCACGAAAGTCAACCTAGGTTATGGATGGAAAGTTTAGTTGGCTATTCACTATTGCTCTGTTTTTAATCTGTTTCTCTATGTGCTGGCCTTTCAACTTGGGGCCTAGTTGGGAGCCCTGAATATTTCTACCCTTGTGGTCAAAATACCGGTGAAATAGAATTCCCTTGTATACTGCATGCTTTGGGAGATGGATGTTAACCAACTCTAACAAATTAAGGGACTTTGGTATAGCTTCAACTCTGAGATTTATGTTAGATCTACGATTTGTATAGTATAGTAAAATAGTTTAAACTTTTATTTTTAATCTAAAATAAAACTAGATTATTTAACTAAATACCCTCAATCCATTCACAGCTCCAGATTCAGAAATTCTTGAAGCTAGGTGAGACCAGCTTTAAAAAATTCTGATCTAGAGTTGTGTCAAATGAGGGCTAAACCTAAACATAAAGAACATTGAACCCTAGATCTGGGATCTGGGATTACAAGAAGACTAATATGCAACACAGCTTGCGACCTGTTTGGAGGAGATATTGGCATCTATAGATACTTTCATAATTTAAAATTTCTCAAATAGTTTAGATTCTCGATTAAGATTATAAAAATCTAACCATAAAATATGAAAATTAACTAGTATCAAAAACTAAGAAACATTAGTTTCTTAGTATTCTTACCGTTGTTTCTTATAGTCTAAAACTCTTTAAACATGCCTACTTTGCATTGGAGATAGAGGATTCAAAATCAATTCATCAAAGAGCGTGCAACATTGTATTCTGGTGGATTGGTCCGAAAACCATGGTAAGTTTATTTGGTTATGGCCCATCTAAGCACCTCTTAGGCCAGTCCCAATACTTCAACTAGATTATTTTTATAATATTAAATAGTTTGTCACATAAGATAAAATTTGATATAGTAATGTATTAAATAAGAAAAGATGAAAAAATTAGATCTTATATGAGACATAATTTCTACACAATATCCAAAGCATAATGAAATATGATTGGTATTAAATTAGTAGTGTATGCATTAAAATAGTTAGATCTATAACTAGTTTTTAGTTTTTAGATTGTACCAAAGATAAATAACTCTGTATGGACTGTCCTTGTTAGCCCAAATACGGGCATTCCAACCAGGCCCTACTCTGTTTTTTTCTGTTTCCTTCAGTGCATGTAACACCGAGAATTGGACTCAAACGTCCATCAAACAACTTCTAATTAACCATTTGCAATCATAAAAAAAAATTCACGTACAAGTTATTTTCCATTTTAAGAGGGTGGAGTTGGCTTCATTTCAACAAGGGGATATTTCTCTGTTCCAGGAAAAACTATTTTTTCTATAAATTATCTGGAAATCCATAAATTCTATGCTGTGTGCATCTTACCATTTTCAAGGTGAAAACATGCTCCTCTTGGCTTGCTGAAAACCAAGCCAAACTGACGAGTTTTTGGTCATATTTGTGCGGAAGCCAACTAAAACCGTTTAGATTTTACAAACCGCTCCCTAGCGGTTTCACGAAAACGGAACTGTTATAAAAAAAACCTAGTTGTTTCATACAGTACTCCTTCTGGAATAAGCAGGGCAACACATAAAATACTCGTGGGTATTGTATGTCCACACTTGTACCAACTAAAGAAACATATACCCATACTTGTACTTGTTAGTATTTTATCGAGCAGTTCATCGATAAGGGTACCTACGGTCATGATTGAAGTGTAGGAAAGCGTTATATTCTAGGCCTAATAGTCGACTCAAAGAACAGATTCAAAAGATTTTAGATAGTTTCAAGCCTCCCGAAGGATAATAACCCTATGCTTTGTATAATGGATTATAGACTAGATCTAAAACACTCGACAGATACGTTAATATGAATCTAGATGGCTATGCGACTGACTATGGATGTGTGTCCTCTAGGAGATCCCCTCGCTCTGGCCCGTTATATAGAGGAGGGAGCGAGGTTATAGGCATAAGATCATATCCATGATTGGTTGCTAGTTTTAGGAGATACAATAGGATATTTTTCTATCATTAAGCTATTTCCTAATTACAAATATATCTCTTCTTATCTCTGGGATATTTTCTATTGATAAGCATTCCTTTCCTGATATAGCTTATCCACACCAAACTGTGCCAGGTTAGACCCATATCTGGTTTGGCCCGATGAAAGCCCTTCAAGGGGTACTCGGGGGTCATATCCCCGACAATACTCATACCCTCTCATCGGTACAAATTCTTCTCCATACCTTACATGCACGGTTAATTGATACTCGATGGGTACCCATACCTGAGACAATATCCGAGACAGAAAACAAAGTAATAAGTGTACCTTTCCTCTAACAAGAGGGGCGGCCCAGCTAGCTGTGTCTCTTGCTAGAGGAAAGGTACACTTATTCGTTTGTTTTCGTCGGGCTGACGACACCACGATGAGTGGAGCGGCCTGCAGGCCAGTGATGCCATGGTGAGAGGAGCGGTGTCATGGCGAGAGGAGCAGTGTGAGAAGATGGGAGGAGGGAGGGGACGGTTGGAAGTGGTAGGAGGCAAGAGCGACAAGAGGAGTGGTGAGAGGAGTGGCGCAAGGAGACCTCGAGACAGGAGGACACGACAAAGGAGGCAGGAGTGGTGGGAGTGACGAGGGTGGGGGCATAGAGAGCATAAGTTAGGGTTTTAATGCTTGTTGGGCTTTTGGGCTGGTTAGGTTTTTATTTGGGTCCATTAAAAATATCCGAGTACATGAGTAAATGGTATGTGTACTATATTTTTACCTACACTCTTTAGCCAACCAGTATGATTTTTTTCTCTATTTATATACCCGCGGACATCAATTTTTTCTCATACCTATCCCCTAATTTTTTTTCTATACCTATCTCCTAATAGAGTAATTATTCATAGGTAAATAAGTACCCGGTATATATTGACATCCCTATTCGAAAGGATTCATACTCCTTCAAAAGTCAATATTTTCAAGCATTAATTGGTAGGGACTAAAGCAACCCATGAATGGCGGCAACATTGGGTAGGGGGTTCCATGGACCAAAAACTAGTGCCATCTCTTTTGGATCATGCATGCTCAGACAAATGTTTCAGAGTGGGTGCGTCCAAATTGCCAAATACCAAACCTCCACTTAATTATTATATAAGTTGCTGCTTGATCCTAGTGGCATTCGCCACGCTGACAGACACAAGCATTGATCAGAGTCAGAGTGAGCATCATGGACAGAAGGGCGCACGCTGCTCTGCTCATCCTCCTAGGCGTCGCGATCTCGCTCGTCGGCCCGGTCGCCGGCGACATGAGTGTCGACGCGGCGGTGCGGCACCTGGTGGTAACGCCGCCAGCTTTGGCGTCGACAAGGCTGGAGGACGCCGTCGCGCCGGAGCTTGGGGTGGACATGGAGCTGCACCGACGCATCCTCGCCGGCAGCATCAGGCTGCCGGCGCTCTAACCCAACCAGCCGGCCTGCACTGGGCCGTGCCCGGCACGAGGGAAGCCGTACATCGGCAGAGGCTGCGAAAATGTGTACCAGTGCAACAATGGCCACACCTGAATGTGTATGTACAGTGTAGCTAGCACTCCTTAGCTACACGCCCTCGCTCTCACATGTATCGATGCATATGCTTTTAACATGGTCGATTCATCGGTGTTTCTTTGCCTTAATTAATTTGCATAGATTTCAGTCATATATTGGAGTCTTCTCTGCTTTATCATTATTGATAATTATAATTGTAACGGCATAAAAGTGTAATTCACGTGTAAAAACTAATGTGTCATTTTGATTGTTTAATAGAAAAACAAGTGCACGAGATCATGAGCAGCTTTAAATTTTATGGCAGAAGATGAGCAATGTATACCAAAGTTTAGATATTAGATTGCTATTATTTTAAAGTATCAAATCTCAATATATCTTTATATCCACCCTACTATATAATTAGCGAAATTGAGTGTTCACCATAGACACTCATCTAAAAAATCTCAGTCTTTCATTCGCTTTCATCAAATCTCAGCCTTTCCCACTAATCTAATCTAAGTCTCTCCCTAGCGCAGCCCTAGCTGCCCTGCTCCCTCACCCCAGTCCCCTCACCCTTCCGCATGGCGCCGCCCCCTTCATCCATCCACTCTTGCATCTTTCTTCTATTCAGTTCCATCCCTCCGCCGCCTCGCCCAAATCGCAGGCAAATCCTCTCCCAAATGGAGCGCCTCCCCTCGCCGAAATTATTAAATCTCCGCCGAAACATCTTCCTTTCTCCCCCACGTATACGTCACAGTGGCCATCCCTGTTGCAGCCGCCGCCATGGTCCACGAGGAGGCAAGGCGGAGGAGATGGGGCACAGGCCAAGTTCGGCATCCGCCACTTCTTCGCCAACGGCGGTTCGTCCGGAAGAAGCGCTCGCGCGAGCACGGACAGCTCTCCGCCGCGGTGCCCGCACTGCCAGGTACGCCCCATCCCCCTCCTTCTCTTGCTCCGCCTGCGTCGCCGTTATGTGGGCCGAGAGAGGAACGCCGCCTGCCACCTGCCGCCTACACTTTTCACCCAACCCGAGCACCACCGCCCTGATCCCCTCTCCTCCTCAAACTCCGGCACCGCCCGAAGCCCGTCTTGTCTCCCCATTCGCAAAGCCACCGCCGCCGCCAGATCCAGTAGCGCCGCCGCGCGCATCCCCTTGTTTGTGCAGCGCCGCCACCGTTCGCCACATGCTCGACCTCGTCATCTCCACCTCCGGCAAGCTCGTGAGTACTCTACCCTACCCTCGCCCCTCCCTCATGAGTACTCTAACCGACCAGGGTTTCCCGGTTCGTTCGTGGATGTAGATTTAAGTTTTTCATGCCTGAGATGCGTGCAGTTAGAGTTCGACTATCAGTACTTCCGTTGCTTAGGTTTCGTTTTGTTCTACATTTTCCCTATCTTCTGAATTGGGGCTGCGCAGTTGAGATACTCTTGTTTCGTTGGTTTGGTCATTCTTATGCGTATCAATACTGTAGAGATGCGAATTTGAGCCGAGCAGATTGACTTTTAGGTTATTTTATTGCTAAATATCTGTGAGTATCATGGTGGTTTTAGACATTTTTTCCAGCTCTTTTTTGTCAGTCTCTATCGACGGAGTGAGAGGATCATTTTTACATGGTTATGTTTTGTTTTTGCTAATGTGACTACATCTTACTCAGGTGGAAACATACGAGGACAAGGACAATGCTAGGAAGGATGAGATCTCCAACCATCTTAGTTCCCAAGTGCAAACTGAAATATTTCCCAAGTTCTATGACAGGCTCAAAGAGGTAATGCTCAGTTGCTCACCAAGAGTGATCTTTGTGAAACTGCCCACATGTTGGCTATTTTTCCTGTTACTTGCACCTTGCTGGTCCTGCTCTATCTCCCAAATGTTCCCAGTTGGTTTTGCACCATACTTGCATATATGCATTGAAAATCAAAACTATGTTTTGTGGAGGACTATTCTTGGCGCATTTGATCCGATTTAACTTCTAATTATGTTCTCTTACTTGTTTCATGTTTGCAGATCCGTGATTACCATAGGCACAATCCTTCTACCCGTTTCATCAGTGAAACTGATGATTTTGAAGAGCTACTGAAGGAGGAACCAGCAATTGAATTCACTGGAGAGGTATTTTTCCTGTACCAAGGTTATCTTTTTAATTCTGCCTTGGTTTATCTTTGCACTGCTATGTCCTATTTCATATTAGTGTTAAACTGGATATCTTATTACCTGTGAACAGTTATGTTGACTATATGTGCTCCCTACACATGCAATAAAGCAATTTGCTATTTTGAGCATTTAGAATTGGTTGGGGAATGCATAGGGTGTTTATATAATTCTTTCAACATACCTAGGTAATTATGTTACACGGGCCTGTTTCCATCCTTGGTTGAATATGTGTTCACATTCAAGTTATTTAAATCATCAACAGAGTCCTTGTGCTTCATGGAGTCCATCAACACATTCTTTCCCTTTTAACTGCAGTAGTCTTATAACTCGAAGATATCTCCATTGTGATATGTGTATTTTAATTTCTGCAGGATTGCTTGATTCCTCTTGTAGGATCTCGGTGGTATGCATGGTAAGATTTAGGCATGCTACTATGATGGGGGCAAGAACCCTTAACTAGTGAAACATTCTTCGCTATTCTTGTTAAGATCTTTGACTTGCGTGTGCCCCATGCAAATAATGTTATTATAGTCCAACCAGAGTCACATTGCATGTCCAGCACATTGGTACTGTTAATGCTATATACTGTTTTATCATAGTTGCATTCAAGTTTGCTAATGGTTTTGTTTTCTACAATTTGATAGGAAGCCTTCGGCCGGTACCTTGACTTGCATGAGCTTTACAATGAGTTCATAAATTCCAAATTTGGAACTCCAATGGAATACTCAGCATTTGTTGGTACTTTTTCTCAAGTGGAGAAGATTGCACATAGTCTGAAAACTTCCAGGTATGCTGTATGCATTTTTCTTAGACAGAAAACGTCTCCTGGTTTGAATTTGTCAAATCAAGAAGGCACTTCTTTCTATCTTGGTTATCCCTTGGGCCTTGGCTACTATACTAGAATTCATTCATCTTTGATCTATTGGCCTTCTCTTTTCTTTTGGTGGTTGCTGAGGGTGAAAAGAACCTTACAGGAAACTATGTAGAATGTTGGAATCATAGGGATATATGTGCTCAAGTATTTGCTTAAATAATCAAAGTTTACTTATTTATCGTGTCAAATATTTATTTCACCTGCTGTGTGTTGTTTTGGATGCAGTATTCTTTTCTTTTATTAGTAAAGTGTGATAAATGAGTTCAGTAAAGATTGTTTATCTATATTTTTCTTAATTCTGGCAGGCAATACAGAGAATACTTGGAGCATATTTTGGAGTATCTGACATCATTTCTTTATCACACAGAACCATTGCAAGACACTGACAAGATTTTTGCAAAGGTCACTTTACTTCTACTTTTGAATGCCATGTCTTCTGATATCCTACATATTTCTATGTGATGACACGGATTTTATTTATGAGCTCAGCAACTATTTTCAAGTGCTCTTTTGCCAGGATTCCTCACTGTTATATTCATTTTTATACTCATCATGTAAATACTGCATTCCTATAAGTTAAGCATTTCACATAATAATAAGTAAAAAACTAACAAGCAAATGGTATTCACACTTTCTTCAGTTGGAAAGTGAGTTTGAAGAACAGTGGGCCAATGGTGGAGTACCTGGATGGGAAAATAAAGACCCAGAGAAAGAATCTGCACCACAAGAGTCTGTAATAGACCTTGATTATTATACCACTGTTGAAGAGCTTGTTGAGCTTGGCCCAGAAAAGTTGAAAGAGGTCTGCCCCTGCAATGTGGTGTTAACACCGGAAATTTATTTTGTTATCCTATTATTTCATTCTTCGTAGCACTGATTGGTTTACATTATTGTCAGGCTTTAGCTGCTCGTGGATTAAAAAGTGGTGGTACTGTTCAACAGCGTGCTGAGCGACTTTTCTTGTTGAAGGTGATAATTCAATGCTACTAGACCTGGATATTCAGCTATTTTTATAGTGATTTACAGTTATTCTAATTTTTTCGATGATTATTTTTTGCAGCATACACCCTTGGTACAATTAGACCGCAAGCATTTTGCCAAAGGTTCACACGGTTCTGTCTCCAATAATGGTAACAGTATCAAGGATGATTTGAAGAAGGAAATTGCTTTAATGGAAATAAAGATGATGCGACTTTGTGAATTACTAGATGAGGTCAGCTCTTCCTTGCTCCCTGAGTAGCACATACTCTTCCTTGCTCCCTGAGTAGCAATATATGCCTTTCCTTTTGTATGCACTGGGATAATTGCATGGTCTGATGACCTATTTCTCTCCTTGTGTAGGAAATCTTTCTGTAGTCCAATTCAGCTTTGATATTCTTAACTTACTGGGATTATAAGATATATTAGTCCATTGTGGATGGTACCATGCTCTATGGGGTGATCCTTTGAATTTGCTTTGTTAGATGTTCAGAATGTTCTTTCATCCTGATTGGCTAGAAGTCCGGTAGTCTTATTTTTATTCTTGTGCATGGTATAGCAGCTGCCTAGGCACTCAAGCATGGAACAGCAGAGCAAAACTACCTGTGAATGCATCAGGAGCATCACCATTTTACAAGACACTTGCTGTTCTGCTAGGTCACAAGTCACACAGACCTTACAATGCTGTGCACAAAAGAATCAATCAACTAACAGATTAATTACATGCAAGAAATAAGTTAGCTGTGCTCTGTAGTTTGTTACTTACTATGAAGAAACCAAGAATATAGCAAGTCTACCATCTGGTTATTACTGGTATTGGTGTGTTTAATGTGTGCCCCTATGTTTTTTAATACGCCATTTTAGTGAAAAAATAAGTCCATGGTAAAGTTAACCTACTCATGTTTAATAGATTTTATGTTATTTATGCAGATAATTGTACGAACAAAGGAAAATGCAGAGAAGAAACTTACTCTCACATATGAAGAAATGGAAGCAGAACGGGAAGAGGTATTTTGCTTCCCCTCTCAAATTTGGGTTTTTGTTTTGCAAAAGGCCCCAAGTATAGAACCTATGATGACATCTTTGATTTAAATGAATCATCTGCTATTCTGCTAGCAAGAGCTGTAGGTTATGGTCTGTTGGCATTTTCGAAGCATCTTTTAGCTGAATGATTCAAATCTAAATCGTTTTTGCTTTAGAATATTTTGCGTACTGTATCAGAAATATCCGTTGCACAAGACACCTCTTTGATTTGTCGTCAACCTCTTTTTATATGAATCTTAGTTTATTTCGTTATTTGCTTCAAAATTCAAGACATTTGTTTTTTTTTATCGTAGCGTTAGCATGGGTACACTACTAGTATATATATATATATGTATACATGTATGTATGTATGTATGTATGTATGTATGTATGTATGTATGTATATGTATATGTATGTGTGTATTACTAGGTCATTCCAGAGTGAATTCAAACTTTTTGTTTTGTTGTTCCCATCAATTTTGTTTTAAGTCCTGTTTAGAATAGGTTGTTGGCAACTTAAGCTTAAACTAAAATCAAAATACATGTCAAACAAAAAATTATATAAACTTACATAATAATCATAATTAGTCACATAATGAATAATAATAATAATAATTGTCCATCCTCACACTTACGAGAATTATGTGGGCTGACAATATAGTGTTGCCCATCAAAATTGGATAGAATTATTCGTAAAATATCATTGATTATATTCTTCACTCAGGCGGCCATTCCCACCCACGCAGATCAGGAGGTAGTGGTGGAGCTAGAAGTTTTATGAAGTCTGAGCGAGCTTCCAAGCCTAACTAAGTTTTATGTTGCTGGGTTTGACGCTGCTTGCTCAGGCGATTAACTAAATTACTGTTATTTATAGTATAAGACATCATTAATCTTTTATGGTTAGTTAGCGTGAAGCTCGAGCGACTGTCCACCTGCTCGGAAGGTGGATTCGCCCCTATCAGGAGGTCGCTCGAAACCCCATTGGCCTCAACGCCGGACGCCCTATGCCCGCCGCCCTGTTGGCCCCGCCGCCGTGGTTTACATATATTGTTGCTGCTGCTGAGTATATGGATTGCTACGAGCTACATCGTTCAATCTGTTGTGGATGGCGGTGTTTCTCCATTAATTCTTGATTACCTACATTTGCAATTCTCTCTTTGTTATTTACTTACACCCCGATAGTTGTGGATTCTATCAACAACTTTCTCCGCTGCATTAGTATTACCCATTCATACCTTAAGATATTTCAGTATTTTTACTCTTAAAACATGATAATCAGTCTAGATAATCATATCCGTCAAACAGTTTAAATTATCTAATAAGATTATTTTATGATCCCATTTATTTTAAACAGATGTTAATTTTACATGCTATCCATGTTAATTTTACGATCGTGCTGCCAAATGTGACGGAGGGCCCTACGCAATGCAAGGCCGTGACCGGCAATGTGTAATGTGTGACGTACGGACAGGCACTAATCGTAAAGCATAGTGCCTTCCGACCAGACTGCACACAGACATAGACGTCCCATGCTTTTCTTTGGCGACGGCGTTCACACCGCTCGCTTTTCGACCAATCGATCGTACGACGAGCATCAAGTCGGCAGCTTCAGATCGAGTTTGTTGGTGACCATGAAACAATCACTACGCAAGCAACACGTCACGTGCGAAAAGCGCGCCCTTGGTTTGTATAGGAGCCATCGCCCAGAGCAGTGCACGCAGTTTCTTGTGATCTACTGGTGTGTATGTATGCAAACAAAAAATATATAAACTCGACTCGTGCTCGGCTTAAGTACAGGTGCTGTTAGAATTAGCAATAAGTACGTAGCTTCTTTTGTAGTGTGATAACCTAGCAGATAAAGTACGGTAAATCCATTAAACTAGCAAATGCGGGTACCGCATATAATATATTCCGCTCAGCCCGATTCACTTCCGACTTCCGTTAAAGTGATCCCTCAGAAAAAATTCTTTGTACTGAGATTTTCTCTCTACTCGTATCCTTTGTACTTCCTCCGATATATAAATACAACTCGTTTTAGTCTTCGACTGAAGTCGCATAAAATATATCATTTTCAATTTTAAGATGCTTTTCTTCTTATTTTACCTCTAGCTGTATGCGGATGTCATTTAATTCCTCGCTTCATCTCTCATGAGTGCGTTACTAGCTTCCAGCGTAAAGCAGCTAGCCATCTCTTCGGTAAAGCAAAAATGCATGTAGCAGCACAAAAGACTATAAGCGCCATACGCGGATCTCTAGCTTCAAAGTTCACGTTACACTACGTCAAACAACATCTTCACCGAGTGCTAGACAATTTGCCGTGTGCATTCTGTCGATCGAGTACTCGGCAAAGATGGTAATTCTGTCGATCGAGTACTCGGCAAAGATGGTAGTTTGCCAAGTGTCAGATAGAAATACTCAACAAATTATAAACACTCAGTGAACGTTATATTTGTCGAGTGCCCAGGCAAATACACTCGGTAATAATTTAGACATTTGGTAAAAACATAAAAAAATCGATGTAGACAAAGATCTTGATGGCGTGACGGTGGCTTGGCAAAAACGGAGGTTTGCCGAGTACCGTTTATGGCACTCGGCTTGTGCCATGTCATAGGGGGGCATGATTTGCCGAGAGCAAATCCTAGGGAACCCATCATTTTATGTGAAAGCATGTTTAGAGTCTAATGTGTTATTTTGTACTTGGTTTGAACTTGAAAATTTTTTTACACTCAAAATGCAACATATATTATTCCATGTAAAAAGTTTATATTTTTCTCGGTCAGTTTGCTATTTTTAATTCATTAAGTGTTTTTCTAGGATTTAAATCGAAATAGGTCAAATTTGAACTGTAAGTGTATGAAATAATGAACCAAAATTTGTAGAAAAATCATATTCATGTTTTTGAGGTCATTCTTAGTCCTTTACCACTAAATGTAAAGAAATTTTGAAAAATCTATGTTACGACATTCGATTGGCAACGTGAAGCTTAATGGTCTTTTAATTATAGAAAAATTAATTAATGTCTGAAAAACAAGATACTTGTTATGGTATTATGATAAGATATAAAGATGCCGTGATAAAAATTTAAAAATGTTTTGAGAAAGTTTACACGTAGGAAGCTTAGAAAGTGGAGATTCTCCGATGAGGAATTAGCACTACCACAGAAAAGCACTTTAGTGATGGATAATAACGTACATTAGTGACGAGCATCACTACCATAGAAACGGTCTTTAATGACGGAGCTTTACTGACGGATCAAAGACGCGTGTCAGTAATACAGTTGTAGTGACAGACTGTTTTACACGCATCAGTAATACTGCATTATTAGTGACGGGTCTAAGTCTGACCCGTCACTAAAGATAGGGCACTCTCCTTAGTGACGGTTTACAGTATGACCCGTCACTAAAGAGGCCTCCTATAGTGACGGGTTATGTTGACACCCGTCACTAAAGAGGGGCACCCTTATTAGTGATGGGTCGCAGTACCACCCATCACTAGAGGATGTGACCTTTAGTGACGTGTGTTGTTTCACCCGTGTCACTAAAGTGCCCGCAACCCTAAGGTCACCGTTAGTGACGTCTTTTTAGAGATAACCGTCACTGATGACAAGTATTTAACGACCTCAGACACTGAGCTCCGCACTTATTGCCCCCAACCGCCGTCGACTTCCACCCTTGTCCCATAACTGCCGACCGGCGACAGTTAAGTCCCCAGCCACCGGCCAGTGACCACACTGCAGCTGCACGCGCGCGCCTGTGATGGTGACCCGCACTGTTACGTGCTCCGGTGCACCGCTCCCCATCGCAGCTAGCACTAACGTCCGGCCGAAGTTATATTTTTTCTCAAATTTTAATCCGTCTATAGTATTTTTGTTCAACAAAGTGAAATAATTATTAGAGTCACGCAACCGATTACGTCGTCTCCTGTTCAGGAGTGTTAGATTATAAATATTACCGAGCAATTGGTCATATTTATAGGAAGACGCTCCTGAATTGTCCTCATACTTTGGACAGTCCGAGGATGTGTGGCCCGCGTAGCTGGACCACGTGGTCCTGTATGGTTTCAGAGAGAGTTTCGGTGGTGTCTCCCGGTTGTTCTCTGGATACACAACCCTCTCGACTCCAAGTCGAGACGTGTATTTGGAGAACAGCGGGGAGATGCTGCTGAAATTCTCTCTAGAACCATACGGGACCACGGGGCCTAGCTACGCGGGCTGCACATCTCTGGATGGGATTTAGTACCTATCCTTGCCTATTAGTGCCCAAAGTTAAGCATGCTTTAATTGCGACAAGTCATATACTTGGATATATATGATGGTTGTTTAATTTTTTAATAATTTGTAGATGCCAATAACAAGGAGCTGGATGTATGTTGATTGTCGTACTTGTAATGAATACTTCAGTGGGGTGAAGTCTTTCATAAGTACTGCTAGAGCAGACATAGAAGCTAATGGAAAGACTACAATATGGTGTCCATGCTATGACTGTAAGAACGAGAAGAAGTTTCCAAATTCAGAATATGTCTACGACTATTTGCTAAGACGTGAATTCAAGAAGGGATATCATATATGGAACAAGCATGGCGAAGAAGGAGAAAACGATGGCGAAGTAGATCAGATTGCTAGTAAAGATGAAGGTAGGGGCGGTGATACAGATTACATGAGCGACAATGACATTTTAGGAATTAATAAATATAAGTATACTGATATAGTGTATAATGTTGATCAGATGGTGCGTGATGCAGAGGAACAAGTTGCATATTCTAAAGGAGAGTTTGCCTAATTCCAAAAACTTGTTCGAGACTCAAAAACACTGATCTATCCTGGCTACAAAGAGAAGCACACGGTCTTATACACTGTCCTGATATTGCTACAAATGAAGGTGACATACGGATGGTCCGATGTGAGTTTTAAAGCATTACTGAATTTGCTGAGGGACCTGGTGCCAGAAGAGAATAACGTGCCTACCACCATGTACGGTGCTAAGAAGATCGTATGTCCTCTAGGGTTGGACATAGAGAAAATACATGCATGTAGGAATGATTGTGTTATGTTTCGTGGAGAGTATACAAACCTTGACAGATGTCCAACATGTGGGGCACATCGATTCAAGAATAGAAAAGACGATGATGAACTGAACGATGGATGCAACAGAAGGAAAGTTCAGAGGAAGGTGATATGGTATTTCCCTGTAATCCCCCATCTGAAGCGGATGTTTGCAAATGCTAATGAGTCTAAACGACTGAGGTGGCACAAAGAGGGCCGTAAGAATGACTCGATGATATGACACCCAGCAGATTCTGCTCAGTGGAGAACAATTAACGCCACATTTCGATGGTTTGTTAACGATTGCAGGAATATTAGATTTGCCATGAGTACGGATGACATGAACTCCTTTTGTAACATGAGCAGTGTGCATAGCACGTGGCTAGTGTTACTGTTTATATACAACCTTCCACCTTGGCTTTGTAAGAAGCGTAAATATATCATGTTGTCGATCTTGATCTCTGGTCCTAAACAACCTGACAACGACATTGACGTGTACCTAAGACCCTTGGTGGATGATCTGAAAAATCTATAGCACGTAGGTGTTGAGGTTTGGGATGAGTACATCCGGGAGTACTTCCAGCTACATGCCATGTTGTTTGTCACAATAAATGACCTGCCGGCTCATCGTAACTTGTTTGGACAAAGCAAAAGGAAAGGTGAATCTTGCCCACAGTGCTTGGAAGAAACATCGAGCACATGGTTGAACCATTCTAAGAAAACAGTATACATGCGCCATCGATATTTTCTTCCAATGAAACACCCATATAGAAGAATGAAGCTGCAGTTTGATGGCACTGTAGAGAAAGAAGGACCTCCCAAGCATTTCAGAGGCGCAGAGGTATATGACCAAGTAAATGACATAAATGTTGTACTCGGCAAGCGAAAACATCCTTCCAACAGTTGTGATGGAATGTGGAACAAGAAGTTAATTTTATGGGAACTTGAATATTAGAAATACCTCGATGTTCGCTGCCATTCCATCGATACAATGCATGTCGAGAAAAATATGTGTGACAGTCTCCTTGAAACAATGCTAAATATGCCAGGCAAAACAAAAGATCATGAGAATGCTAGAGCAGATATGGAGAAATAGGTTTACGACCGGAGCTACATTCACAACAGATCGATAGAGGAAAGTTCTTGCCTCCATCTTGCATCACCCTTTTTAGGAAGGAGAGGAAGGAGTTTTGTGAATTCTTGCATAGCATTAAAGTTCCATCAGGTTACTCGTCGAATATCAGCAAACTTGTCAACCTGAAGGAGCTTAAGATGGTTGGTGGAATGAAGACTCACGATTGTCATGTGATGCTGACTCAGATGATTGCTGTCGGAATAAGAAATGTGTTACTGTTGGGGGTAAGAGAGGCTATAATGAGTCTGTGTTTTTTCTTCAATGCAATTGGACAGAATGTACTCGACCCAACAACGCTAGCAGAAGTAGAGAAAAAATAATTCTTGACTCTCTCTCTTCTTGAGATGTACTATCCTTCATCATTCTTTGATATTATGGTACATCTCACCTCATATCTCGTCAAAGAAATTTTCTTTCTTGGACCTATTTTCTTGCATCAGATGTACCCGTACGAGAGATACATGGGTGTTCTAAAGAAGTATGTTAGAAACCGTTCTTCATCCGAGGGTTGCATCACACAGGGTTACTCTAGCGAGGAGGTAGTAGAGTGGTGTGTCGAGTACACAGACCCGAATAACCCAATTGGTCTTCCTCACTCTCACCATGAGGGTCGACTAGTAGGTCAAGGAATCCTGGACAAGCAAACACTCACTTCGGATCCAAAGGCATATGACCAAGCTCATTTCCTCGTGTTGCAACAATCGAGCGAAGTGTCACCATACATCGTTAAGCACAATCACATGCATTTTGCAGAGAACCCGTCTCGTACCGAAGCTTGGATCACAAAATAACACATGAAAAGGTTCAACAGCTGGTTTCGAGATTGGATCGCACGATCAAAAACCCTAGTGAGCGAATCGATCAGGCAGCTAGTAGCAGGCCCTATATACACTATTACAACATATCAAAGTTATCATATGAATGGTTATACATTCTACACAGTTGATCAAGATAGCAAGAGCATAAACCAGAACAGTGGTGTTCGTATAGATGCCTACGACAACAACAATATAAAGAGCATATATTACGGTCAGATAGAGGAGATTTGGGAACTTGACTACCTAGGATTCAAGGTACCTTTGTTTCGATGCCGCTGGATCAATGGAACAAAAGGCATTACGGTCGATAAGTACGGATTCACAAGTGTAAATCTAACTCAGGTCGGCTATAAAGAAGAATCTTTTGTGCTTGCTAAACAAGTTGCTCAAGTATTCTATGTGCCTGATACGACAAATAAGAAACTTCATGTTGTCCTAGCTGGAAAAAGACGGATTGTGGGTGTTGAAAATGTTGTTGATGAGGACGAGTATAATCAGTTTGATGAGATACCTCCTTTCGCCACCTCACTTATGCCACAGGTTAAACCAGACGAGAAGACTCCGTACCTGTGCTCCGACCATTCTGAAGGATTGTACGTTAAGAAAGTAAGAAAACAGAAGGTGTAAAGGTTAAATTTTATGTATACAAGTGTTGTGTTGCGATGATCACTATTCATTGTAATTTCGTGCACGTTTGTCTTTTAAGTGTAAGATGTACTTATACTGAGTTGTGTAATCTATGTGGAATGGAAGTTGAAATACTGAGATGTGGGTGGTTTATACAAGTCTTACTGATTTGGGTATGTAATATATGTGCGATGGATTTTTCTAGCAAGTCATATTGGTGGCATAACTTAAAATCTGGACAAGTGTTTGCCAAATTATCAGTGACGGGCGGCATACAATTACCCGTCACTGTTGCTACGTCATTAGGGACGGGCAACCATTACCGCCCATCACTAATTATCATGCAATGTTCTTTCATTATAGTTTCATTACATGCTTACTATTATTGTTGCTTAGTACTATTGCTTAATGAATTATTTATCATACACACCTATGAATTAAATTATAGCCTAGTGGCGAGGAGGCCATTAAGTTGGCAGCCCGACATCTGAGAGCAATCATGTTCAACGTACATTAGGTTACATTCATATGGTTATTAAATTTTAGTTTATAAAATCATATAAGAGAAATTGTTTCAGTTACATTCATATGTTACATTCCTATGGTTATTAAATTTCATGTTGTATGTACCTCCGTTCGTTATAACATTGTACCTATTACATTCTTTTTATTTCACTTTTTAAATTAATGTTCTTTGTTACATTTGTATTTCATCGTAATCAGGGTATTCTTATTATTTCATTTGGTTTTTCAAGAGTCTCTTATTTTTTATCTTATTCTAAACAAATTTTGAAAAATGAGTTAGAGTCGTGCAACCGATTACATCGTCTCCTGTTCAGGAGTGTTGGATTATAAATATGACCGGATAACTGGTCATATTTATAGGAAGACGCTTTTGAATTGTCCACGCACTTTGGACAGTCCAGGGATGTGCGGCCCACATAGTTGGACCACGTGGTCCCGTACGGTTCTAGAGAGAGTTTCGGTGGTGTCTCCCTGTTGTTCTCTGGATACACAACCCTCTCGACCCCAAGTTGAGACATGTATTTGGAGAACAGCGGAGAGATGCTGCCAAAATTCTCTATGGAACCGTATGGGACCAAGGGGCCCAGCTACACAGGCCGCACATCCTCGGATGGGATTTAGGACCCATCCTTGCCTATTAGTGCCCAAAGTCTAGTGTTGTACGTTTGTACATTTTTTGTAATGAAACAATAAGGTCTTCCTTCTCTTAATGTTTAGATGTCTACCCGTTCCATTGCCGGGTCTTCTAGCTCCACCGACTAGGTCGAGCTAGCAATCAAGAAGCCAAGGATACAAGCAAAGTGGCCAATGAACAAGATAACCATCAAGGCGGTGGACAGTGATGGCCTGCCAATACATAAAGCGGCTTTGCAGCGGCTGAGAAAGTTTGCAGGACTTATTGCATGGGAGAGGGTCCCGTTGACCCTGACGAAGTTCGACGATCTCAGTTGAGAGCAGAAGACTGCACTCTTCAATGATGGGATCAATAATTTCCTTGAGTTTGTAGGATCGAAACTAGCGACCAGAGGGGGGGGTGAATGGGCGCAAAATAAAAACACAACGGATAAAAAGAAATTCCTAAAACTCGAGTATCAGACTTGCGAGTGACTTGATAAGACTCAGTGCAAGACTGTGCTAGAATGTTCAGTCGACGCAAGTTGATACAAATCTCCACCAAAAGCACATTTGAACACAAGAATCGATCAGAGTGCGAACCAGGGTAAAACAAGCGTTCTTATAAAAGAAGACACGCACAAACTGCTCTTGCACAAAAGATCGAGTACTTGATGAAACAACTAGTGTGTCTCAGATCCTCTCAAGCAAATAAACAGACACTTGACATACACTAGAACACTTGAGAAAATATTCCTAGTGCAAACTGAAAATCAAGTGCATATGAGCATTAAATCAAACACATGAAGAGCAGTGCAGAATTCTAAGGGCTATTTCATCGAACACTAGAAGTGCAAAAAGTTTATACTTCAGATCTTGATGAAGAGAGTGGCCGAAGTCGTGCCCGTCGTCGGTTTTGGCTTGTGCACACCTTGCTCACCGTGCGGCTCACCGTGTTCTGCTCACCGCGCTGTCCTGGACCATGTGCCACGCCGTGCGACGCACTCTCCATGGTCACCGCGCGCTGGCCTGCGCCC
>KE370772.1:271438-285521 GCA_000418225.1 Zizania latifolia
GCTTGTGGAGGAAGGAAGAAGATGAAGGGAGGTGGGAGGAAGACACCCCAAAACTCAAAAATGATTTTTCATTGATTTCAAATCCTCAAGTTTACAAGGTGGGTTGAACCCCCTTATATAGCCCAAGTGGACCAAGGAAATGACACACTTACCCCTAGGGTTTTTCGATACATACTCGAGACCCACAGGGCAAAAACATAAAAACAGACTCTAGATATTTATTCGATGCCGGACTTTACGTGACTCTCACGACACCGCTAGAATTGACGCCTTTAGCACTTTCCATTGTGTGGGTGACGGTTTTGAGCCGAAACCATCAAAGCGCTTGCTGCCCTTGCGCCGTGCACCCGGATTAGACATACCCGACCCCGCGGCTCCTTCAGCCCGGCAATCGCACGTCCATGTACCTGAGTCGCACCGGCCAACGCCACGACAAGTCATCTTCGCTTGCCGCCTTTGCTCCATGTACCAGGATTGGACCGCCATGATCTCGCGACTCCTTCAGCCCGACGATCATCCGTTCGTGTACCTGAGTCACACGCGGGCAACACCACGGCAAGTCACCTGCCTCCCTTCGAAGGACTTCTCTTCTCTCTTCCGTTGACAATCACTCATCATCCCCATGGTATTCACCATGGCTCCTCAGAGTTTCCTGAGAAAACAAAGGCAACAGCTTTATGTACTACGATGAAGATGATATGCAAGCTATGGAGGTCTCATAAAAGCAACCTTGTCTCAAACTTCGTTGCCAAAGACCTCGAGCCCTTCACAAAGTACCCGTACCTGAAAAAAGAGGACTGAGCGCAATTTGTCAATATGAAGAGCTCAGCTGAGTTAAAGGTAGAAAGCTCTGCCAAGAAAGAGCTCTGGGCTAGGAATAAGCTACCCCACAACCTTGGCACAACTAGTTATGTGGGCATGAAAGATAAGTGGTTGGCCAAAGATGCCAAGATGGCCACTGAGGGCAAAGAAAATCCGTGGCAACAGTTTTTCAGCAGAGCGCAATCGTTTCTAAGGGCCCGGGGGAGACTAACAGAGAGCGATGAAGTAACGTGGACCTCGAGCGAAGCAACGTCAGTGGCTCAGAAGGTCAGAGATCTGGCCGTGCAGGCGTCACAAGGATCATTCACTGCCGTGCGGGAGCAGGATGAGCTAACAAGTGCTCTTGGCAATCTAGAGCACCCTAGTCACGTGCGGGACGTCTCTAGCTCGCAAGGTTGGAAGCAAGGTTTCCCAAACAATACTGACATGTACAAGAAGCGAAGAAGGTCCGAGGGAATCAATGTGGAAGCGCTCTCTATGAAAATCAAGAAGGATCTATATGCAGATATCGCGAGAAGCTTAGCTCTACAGGGTATCGTCTTTCCAGATCAAGCTACATTAGATAGCCCTGCTTGTGTTAGGAAGAGCAGCTGTGCAACAAGAGAGGTCGAGCAGCAACAACTAGAAGTGACCCACAATATTGTAGCGGTTTGGATGACACGATTGACCGGCTAACTGAACTAATCACGTGCAAACTTATCATAAAGCTTGGGGGGTATCAGATTGAGGTGACAAGGGGTGTGGTCTACCCATATCAACATGAGCTGCATAACGTGCTGATAAGGGAGGGATGTGTAGTGGTGTCTATCGATTTTATGCACCCCAATGCGGAAGACATCGCATTGCCTATTCCTCCGAATAACGAAATCATCACTCTGCGTGATGCACATCTAACGAGGGTACAATGGAGTTGGCTGGATATTTTTGTCGATGCTCAGACTAGTGCAAGCCAGGCTCGTGCTCAACCTCCTGCTTCTCAATCTCCTGCTACTCAACCACTTGTTGCTCAAGCTCGAGTTGCTCAACCTCCAGTTGCTCAACCTATTGCTGTGTTTACTGCTCAATCTTTTGCTGCACCTACTGCTCATCGTCCTACACCTGTCGAGCAAGGTAAAAATGCCACCACTGTGCCACCGCCCAAGAAGTCCGAAATAAAGAAGCCCGCTGGCAGAAAGTGCAAAAATGTTGCCAAGCCTAATGTGGTGTCAGCCTGGACTCAGGCACACCCTATGTACGAGCCTGGCAAGGCTTTGCTCCCTCAAGATCAGCTAAGGAAGGCTAGGCAAGCCTTAATGGACCTCCATGCATTATACCTAACTGGCTGCAATAACAATAAATTTTCAGTTACTGTAACATACAAGCAATAGAATTTCTGGACCAGCGATAACTATTTTTTGCTTTGCTTTGAGGATCTATATGATCTTTTCAACTTGGACGCTCTCGACATCAGTTTGCTGTGGTACTGGGCATTATAAGTCACTTAAGCTAGTCTTTCAATTAAAGTCGACATGTCATTATGTGGTATTAACTACTTTTTTATATCTGCAGGCTAATGTGGCAAGAATGCAAGAAGCGATCATTCAAATTTCTTGACCCACAGCTGTTAGCAATGGCAATCATCCAGTGTGATAGGGAGTCATGCGTCGACTATGTATGTAAGGTACTCGCCGATTGCACCACAAGAGAACAATTTTTAATGGGCGTACACCACTTGAATGGACATTATGTCCTACTACTCTTCGCCCCAAGTGGAACATTGTATGGTACATTGACTCGGTAAGACCAATGGGACCGAATGGTGACCGCATCGAGAGGGACTTCTCGGTAATCAGAAGTATAATCGACGAGTAAGGTTTTCTTCACTTTATTACTATAAGTTCAACATTTAACCTATTCTCGCTTAACTCAATTTTATTATACCTCGTTACAGGGCTTTCGGTGTCGGTCTCAGTACATCAAAAGCAACGCAACGCTGACAGTTGGTGCATAAAACTGCAATGTCGGTAATTCTCTAAATGTTTATCCTTTCAACTTTAATGTGTCGTCAAAACTAATCATGTATTTCCGTAACAATGGTACAGTCAACCTCCTGGAAACCAATACGGGTTTTATGTTGCACATCATATGATGTTAGCCCTGAAGATAGCGGATCTTATATCACCCGACGTAAGATATTATCATGTACTTCGTTTCTGCGTTGAATTTACGTTTCATTGATGTAAGCATCGACTAAAAACTGAATTTGCAGGAATTCAACATACCTGAAGGCAATCTTAGGAGACTAACTTATAGGACATCTGTTCACAGCTAGCAGCATTCCTTGTGGACCAAGTCTTCAAACCGGATGGCGCTTTCTATTATAAAGGCTAGAATTAATGTTTGTTGGTTGTGAACTTGTGATGTAATATAACTTATAACATTTGGTGAAATCTGTGATGTTTGCAATACAATTTTTGATGTATACTTTGTTTGTGCAATATAATTTGTGATGATGGCATTCTGTGATGAATTCTTTGTTATTTGCAATGTACAATGTTGGCTACCAAATCCTGGCTTTTATTCAGGATGCAGCCTAAAAAAATTATTTTTTACAATATGACCATAACATTAGTGACGGGTCTAAATAAATACCCGTCACTAAAGGCTCCCAATAGTGACGGGTGTCGGTTACTCCTCGTCATTAAAGGTTCCTCCAAGTCCACTTGCGTCTGGCATGACCCTATTTAGTGACGGGTACCCACTGAGACCCGTCTCTAAATATTTCCAATAATGACGGGTGTCAGGTACTCCCCGTCACTATAGTTTGACCTTTAGTGACGGGTCACCATATTCACCCGTCACTAAAAGGGGTCATGCCGAACGTGGCGTGGACCTAGAGGGACCGTTTAGTGACGGGTGTTTACCCGTCACTAATGATAGGGCTTTACTAATGCGATAAGTGTGACGGGGGACATGCCCGTCACTAATGTACGTTATTACCTGTCACTAAAGTACTTTTTGTGGTAGTGCATGTCCCCCGTCACTCTTATCACGTCAGTAAAACCTTACCATTAGTAACGGTTAAACACCTATTACTAAAGGGTCTCTCTAGAACCACGTCATGTCTGGCATGACCCCTTTTAGTGATGGGCAAACATTGTGACCCATCACTATAGGGCACACTATAGTGATGGGCGACACTTTCTACCTGTCACTATAAGGTACCTTTGTTGACGGGTCTCAATGGCTACCCATCACTAAATGTGGTCATGCCGGACGCGACGTGGACCTATAGGGAACCTTTAATGACGGGGAGTAACTAACACCCTCACTATAGGGAACCTTTAGTGACATGTATTTATTTAAACCCGTCACTAATGTTATGGTCATATTGTAAAAAATAATTTTTTAGGCTGCATCCTGAATCAAAGCTAGGATTTGGCAGCCAACATTGTACATTGCAAATAACACAGAATTTATCACAGAATGCCATCATCACAATTTGTATTGCATAAACAAAGCATAAATCATAAATTGTATTGCAAACATCATAGATTTCACCAAATATTACAAGTCATATTACATCACAAATTCACAACCAACAAACATTAATTCTAGGTATTATAATGGAAATCGCCTCCCGGTTTGATGACATGGTCCACTAGGAATGACGCTAGTTGTGAACGGATGGCCTCCAAGTCATTCTCGTTGAGATTAACTTTAGGTATGTTGAATTCCTACAAATTGAGTTTTTTACATTAGTCGATGTTTACATAAGTGAAACGTAAATTCAATACAACAACAAAGTACATGATAATATCTTATGTTGGGCGATTTAAGATCCGCTATCTTTAGGGCCAATATCATATGATGTGCGACATAAAACCCACATTGGTTTCTAGGAGTTTGAGTGTAGCACTGTTATGGAAATAGCCAATTAGTTTGGATGACACATTCAAATTAAAAAAGACAAACATTTAGAGACTTACTAGCACTATGGTTTTATGCACCAACTGTTGGTGTTCCCTTACGTTTGATGTCTTGAGATCGACACCGAAAGCTCTGTAATGAGGTACAACAAAATTGAGTTAAGCGAGACAGGTTAAAGGTTAAACTTGTAGTAATAAAGTGAAGAAAAACTTACTCATCGATTATACTTCTGATTACTGAGTAGCCCCTCTCGGTGCGGTTGCCATTTAGTCCCAACGGTCTTGTTGAGTCAATATACCATACAATGTTCCACTTGAGGGCGAAGAGTAGTAGGACATAATGTCCATTCAAGTGGTGTATGCCCATTAAAAATTATTCTCTTACAGTGCAATGGGAGAGTAAGTTACTTAGATAGTCAACGCATGAATCCCTATCATGCTCGATGGTTGCCATTGCTAAGAGTTATGGGTCAAGAAATTTGAATGGTCGCTCCTTGCATTCTTGCCACATTAGCCTGCAGATATAAAATAGTAATTAATACCACATAATTACGTGTCGACTTTAATTAAAAGACTAGGTTAAGTGACTTACAATGTCTAGCATCATAGAAAGCCGATGTCGAGAGCATCCATATTGATAAGATCATATAGATCCTTGAAGAAAATCAAAAAATAGCTGTCGACGGTCCAGAAATGCTAGTGCTTGTACACTACAGCAACTGAACCTTTATTGTTACTGCATCCAGTCAGGTAGAATCCATGTAGGTCCATTACAGCTTACCAAGTTTTCCTTACCTGATCTTGAGAAAGTAGAGGCTTGCTAGCTTGGTACTTAGGGTGTACCTAAGTCCAGGTTGACACCATATTAAGCTTCACAACTTTTTTGGACTTTCTACATGCGGTTTTCTTTGCTTTGGTCTTTGTGACCATTGGCTTCTCGGGCGGTGGCACAATGGTGCCACTTTTACCTTTCTTGACAGGTATAGGAGGTTGAGCAGCAAGTGCAACAAGAGGTTGAGCAGCGGGAGGTTAAGCATAAGCCTAGCATGCAGAAGTTTCGGGATCGACAAAAATATACAGTCGGTTCCATTGTACCATTGTTACTAATGCATCGCGTAGCATGTTGATTTCGTCATTTGGAGGAATAGGCAGTGCGATGTTTTCCACGTTGGGATGCACAAAATCGATAGACACCACTGCATATCCCTCTCTTATTGGCACAGTGTGTAGCTCATACTAGTCTGGGTAGACCACACCCCTTGCCACCTCAATATGATACCCCGCAGGCTTTAAGATAAGATTGCATGGGGTTGGTTCAGTTAGTTGGTCAATCATGTCTTGCATACCACTGTAAGATTGTGGGGTCACTTCTGGTTGCTGCTCGACCTCTCTTGATGCGCAGCTGCTCTTTCTGACACATGTAGGGCTATCCAATGTAGGTTGATCTAGAAGGACGATACCTGTAGAGATAAGGTCCTCACGAATTCTACATATAGATCATTCTTGATTCTCTACGACAGCGCTTCCAAATCGATTCCCTCAGACCTTCTTCACTTCTTGTACATGTTAGCATTGTTCGAGAAACCATGCTTTCTAGTCTTGTGTGCTAGAGACTCCCCGCACGTGACCAGGGTGCTCTGGATTGCCGAGAGCACTTGTTAGCTCATCCTGCTCCCGCACTGTAGTGAAGGATTCTTGTGACACCTGTATTGCCAGATCTCTGACCTTCTGAGCCACTAATGTCACTTCACTCGAGGTCCACGTGACTTCACCGCTCTTTGTCAGTCTTCCCTAGGTCCTTAGAAATGATTGCGCTCTGCTGGGAAATTGTTGCCACTGATTTTCTTTACCCTTAGTGGCTATCTTGGCATCTTCAGCCAACCACTTATCTTTCATCCCCACGTAACAAGTTGTGCCAAGGTTGTGGGGTAGCTTATTCTTAGCCTGAAGCTCCTTCTTGGCAAAGCTTTCTACCTTAAACTCAACTAAGCTCTTCATCTTAATAAATTGATCCCAGTCGTCCTTTTTTAGGTATGGGAACTTTGTGAAGGGCTTAAGGTCTTTGGCGATAAAGTTTGAGACAAGGTTGCTTTTTTGAGACCTCCATAGCGTGGATATCATCTTCATCATAGTCCTTAAAGCTGTCGCCTTTGTATTCTTGGGAAACTCGAGGAAATTGTTGATCTCGACATTGAAGAATGCAGTCTTCTGCTCTCGACTAAGATCATCAAACTTTCTCAGGGTCAACGGGACCCTCTCTTGTGCAATAAGTCCTGCAAGCTTCTTCAGCCATTGCAAGGCTACTTTATCTGTTGGTAGGCCATCACTATCGACCGCCTTGATAATTAGCTTGTCCATCGGCCACTTTGCTTGCGTCCTTGGCTTCTTGATTGCTAGCTCGACCTCGTCGGTAGAGCTAGAAGACCCAGAAGAGGAATGGATAGACATCTAAACATTAAGAGAAGGGAGAACTTAATGTTTTAGTACCAAAAAGGTATGATCGAACGACGCTACACTTTGGGCACTAATAGGCTAGGATAGGTCCTAAATCCCATCCGGGGAAGTGTGGCCCGTGTAGTTGGAGCCCGTTGTGCCATACGGTTCCAGAGAGAATTTCGACAGTATCTCCCCGCTGTTCTCCAAATACACGTTTTGACTTGGGGTCGAGAGGGTTGTGTATCCAGAGAACAACAAGGAGACACCACCGAAACTCTCTCTGGAACCGTACGGGACCACGTGGTCTAGCTACTCGGGCCACATGTCTTCGGACTGTCCAAAGTTCGTGGACAATTCGGGAGCGTCTTCCTATAAATAAGACTAGTTGCTCGGTTATATTTATAATCCAACACTCCCGAACGAGAGACGACGTAATCGGTTGCGCGACTCTTACTTATTTTTTAAAATTTGTTTAGAAGGAGGTAAGAAACAAGAGACTCTTCAAAAACCAAAGTGAAACAATATGAACACTCTGAATACAATGAAATATAAATGTAACATAGAACATTAATTTAAAAAGTAAAATAAAAAAATATAATGAGTACAATATTATAACGGAGGTACATACAACATAAAATTTAGTAACCATAGGAATGTAACATTGAGCATGAATTTCTAAACTGAAACAATTTCTTTGTGACAACATAGACATAACCTACATTATATTGAATATGATTGCTCTTAGATGTCGGGCTACCAACTTAATGGCCTTCTTACCACTAGACTATAATTTAATTCACATGTGTGTGTGACAGCTAATTAATTAAGCAATATAGTAAGACATAATAGTAAGCAATAATAGTAAGCACGTAATGAAAAGCACATAATGAAAGAATATTGCAGCATGAACAAAATATAGGAAGAATAATATTAGCACATAATGAGAGATCATTGCATGAACAAATATGTCAAACAAAAAAATAAGCCTAATTGTCACACACATCCTCATATTAATAGCCTTATCTTCATTGAGCAAATATTCAGAAATTATCCACAAAGCAACATATTCACAAATTATCCACATATTCACAAACTCACATAGTATTAAGTAACAAACCCTAACCATTTCAGACGAGGAGAAGGAGGGGAAGGAGGACCTTAGGAGGAGGAGGATATGCAACCCGAGGCGGCGATGAGTAGGATCGGTCACGCGCGACGGAACGGAGGCCACGCACGACAGAACGAACGGTGGAACGGAGGCCACGCGGGATGGAATGGATGGCTGGGATGGAACGGAGCACGAGATGGAACGGTGGGGCCAGCGAGGAGCATGACGAAGGCGACGACGATAAGAGCTAGGGTTAGGGTTGTGCGTGAAATGAAAATGTGCAGTTCACTTTGGGGCTCGCCTATTTATATGTAGGAATCATAAGTGATGGGTGGTAGTTACCACCCATCACTAATGACTTTCTTCATTGACGAGCGGTAGTTACCACCTGTCACTGATGATCAGGATCACTTAGCACAACCTTTGCAAAGTGCCCGATCAGCGGCACTCGGCAAACCCGAGGACTTTATTGTGTGCCGCTAGATCTGGCTCTTGGCAAATGTCCCTTTTAGGCAGCGCGCGGATAGCACAATTATTGCTGATCACATCACGCGTCCAGATCTGACTATAGCTCTTGTGCCCCGGCCCATCCTAGCTCACCACCACCGCCCCTCCTGCCATGTCACCGCCCCTCCCACCGTGCCACTGCTACTCCCACCATGATGCTGCCACTACTGTCACGCTGCACCAAGGCACCGTCGCACCACCCAGGCGTCGCACCGATGGGCCATCGTGCTCGCATCCGTGTGCCAGCACCCTCCTCTCCCCTGACCGCTACCGTCTAACACCCTGGCCACCACGTCGTTACCTCTTTCTCTGCAGGCCACTGCCATGTCACCCCTCTCTCCTGCCACCCCCTCCCCCGGCCGTCGACCGCCTCCCCCGGCCACCGGCACCATCCCCTGGCCGCCAGCTCCCCTCCCTCAGCCATCGCCACCATGCGACTCTCCTAATGTATCCAAATCTGATATCCAAAAAAATCTCATGTTCCTCATTTCTGCCTCTATTCTTTAATTCCTCTCTTTCGCCTGTGTGACCAGTTCAGGGTTTAGGGTTTTGCCCAACCAACTACTCATCGATGATCTAGATTAGGTAACGACATGGCAAGCCTCCCAAGTGGTGCTATCAGACATCATGCTTCCACCAGTAGGCCCACCACCACCAGGGTACATTGTTTTCCTTTTTTTTGACTATTTTAGGGTTGATTGAACACTGCATTATGAGATATTATTATTTGATCGATCTATACTTCAAATGCTATGTATAGATGTAGTAATCCCTATCAATAATCTTAGTACTAGAATGCACATGTGATTTCTATTTCTGCGTCGGTCGACCTGTATGCACTCACTAAAATATACAATAGAAATGCTACATCTTTAATACCAGTTATGCAATGCATCTTAGTTTAATTTATAAATGCAAGTGACATAACGCAGATGATTATGTAATGTGGATTAGTTCATCAACTTTTGTACAATCTCAAGTGAAATTAGTTTGACAATTGGCTATTTTAGGTGCTAGCTTATGTGCCGAAGGATTGCCTTTTTAAAATCGGTACTAAAGATCATTGCATTTTCTAACAAAATCATAACAATCTAATGGGCTGTGCATCTCTGTGTTCTAGTTTCTACCAAAAAGCTTCATCAATCTCCATAACATTTATGAGGGTGACACTCTTGAGATATCAACAAGAGATGGCTACACCAATATGATCGAGGTTAAAAAATATGGAGGCACTTTCTGCTTGAGTAAAGGGTGTTGTGAATTTTCTTCCCGAGTCTTTCTAGTAGAAGGGGATTTTGTGGAACTAATAATGTGAGCCCTGTTATTTGTCGGGACTACCATTTTCAATAATTATGGTGAAACGAAAGCCTCACAAGTCATAAGAGTGGACTCAAGTGATAGCGGTATATATAACGAACTCACATTACCTATTATACATACATGCATAATTTATATATGTACTTATCGGATTTTTTATAATGGTAGATGACGCTATTGGATCTCCACGGCCAACTGACAAGAAGGGAAAATAGAAATCCAAAGAAGCAGGCGAGACTGACCAACTGAAGACCATCTATTTTTTGGCAATCCAATAGATCTAACGACCGAAAAGAAGGATTTCCTTCCAGCCATCACAACTACAACATCCTCCGGTACTTAATTATATATCTGCACAATCAATCCATCAGTTATAAAGAAACAAAGGATGGTAAGAACTTTTCACATGTCACAATTGCAAACATCTATACTAATATACACTTGACTCGCCTAACTAGATACCGAAATATTTTATTGTAATAGTACTTTTCAAGGTAGTATTACGAGAAATATGTTACTCGTCACCTACACCAACAGACCACAGAGATCTAAGTGATAGTAGCAGGAGGCACACCAGTCCCAATTGTAGTGCACAAATCGACAGATGTGCACAGTTACTGAACGGCTAGTTTTGGCTATTTTCTACAAGTACACGAGATAGATGTTGGCACAATTTGAGCTTTTTATTTTCACATTAGCAATGGTGCACTAGAGGCAACTGTGTATATACTTTAGCTTAAAACAACATTTGTTATGTGGTGTAAATTGTTGGCACCTACTGTGATTGGCTGAAATGAAACCATCTTATGTCACTCTTCGGTGGACATCTCAAGTGAAATGAAATAAAATTAGTTGTGAACAATTTCAAATGAAATGAAATCCTAATTATTGTTAAAATGTCAAGTGAAGTAAAATCCAAATTATTGTGAAAATTTTCGAGTGAAGTAAAATACAAATTAGTTTTGAATAATTTCAAGTGAAATTAAATGCCAAATAGATGTGAAGAATTTCAAGTGAAATGAAATCCAAATTAGTTGTGAAGAATTTCAATTGAAATGAAATTCAACTTAGTTGTTAATAATTTCAATTGAAATGAAATGCAAATTAGTTGTGGGGAATTTCAATTGAAATAAAACCCAACTTTGTTGTGGAGAATTTCAATTGAAATGAAATCCATATTAGTTGTGGAGATTTTCAAGTCAAATGAAATTTAATTAGTTTTGGGGAATTTCAATTAAAATGAAATACAAATTTGTTGTGAATAATTTCAATTGAAATAAAATCCAACTTAGTTGTGGAGAATTTCAATTGAAATGAAATCTAAATTAGTTGCGGAGAATTTCAGTTGAAATAAAATCCAAATTAGTTATGAAGAATTTCAATCGAAATGAAATCCAACTTAGATGTGGATAATTTCAATCGAAATGAAATCCGGATTAGTTGTAGAGAATTTCAATTGAAATAAAATCTAGATTAGTTGTGGGGAATTTCAATTGAAATAAAATCCAACTTAGTTGTGGAGAATTTCAATTGAAATGAAATCCAAATTAGTTGTGGAGAATTTCAAGTGAAATGAAATCCAAATTAGTTTTGGGGAATTTCAATTGAACTAAAATTCAAATTAGTTGTGGAGAATTTCAATTGAAATGAAATCCAACTTAAATGTGGAGAATTTCAATTGAAATGAAATCCAGATTAGTTGTGGAGAATTTCAACTGAAATGAAATCCATATTAGTTGTGAGGAATTTCAATTGAAATAAAATCCAACTTAGTTGTTGAGAATTTCAATTGAAATGAAATTCAAATTAGTGCCAGGTTATATGCAAATCTGTGTTTTTTCCAGAATCATGTATCTTTTTTATCGGTGTTATTTATAGACTGGTACTAAAGCTATCTCTAGTAGTGGGTTGTAAATAAAACCGGTACTAAAGATTTGAAATCATTTCTTCATTGATACACTCAAACACGCTGAGCCACAAGCACTGACGGATGATGGAACTGCTTTATTTAGTTCTGAGGCGATGATTCATTTCCCACGACAACCATACCACTTCTTATCCTCGTGTCGCTTGATCGCATGAATCGGTACGTTAAAATCCAAAGCCACAACTAGTAGTAGTACTAGTACTCCTCCAGCCCCTTTCTTCCTTCTTCTTCCTAAACCACCGGCGAAGAGATTGACGCACGCGGTGACCATGACACCGAGGTGGTGGAATGAGCTCCCGTATGATATCGTCGTGGAGATCGCCTAGCATATCGCTTAGACCTCCTAAGCACCGCTGGCTGACCTCCAGAGGCTACGCCAGGTGTGCCGGACTATGCGCCAGGCGTGCCGTGACCACGCCATCAGGAGGAGGTTTGCCCTGGCACATGAGGGTCCCACGATATCTTGGCACGACTATCCTTGGTACCGATGTCTGTTGTTCGCTTTGGCTAACGCGGGTCACATGGAGGCATCCTTCATAATGGGCATGTATCTGGCCTTTGGTGTAGGGCCGCCATCGCTTGGTTCCGAACTGCTACCGAAGTCTACCGAGGCCAGACACAAGATGTCTGCCTATTTGCTCACCGACCTCTAGTACAACCGTGAGGAAATCACAACCGTGCTTATGTTGCGGCTCATAATACTGGTGGAAGGCAAGGCGACGGACAAGGTGGCTTCCATCGGTGGCGTGCGGCATAGGAGGATCACCTATTAGCACTCCTGGTATCTTCATGAATGCACGGTGGACAGGGTCCGTCGGGCAGTAGGCGAGTGGTGGAATCCAGAAACTAGCACAACAATGATGCCACACTTCTACACGATCGACGCCGGTAGCTGCGGCGACTATGAAAACCCATGACTTCAGAAGTTGCTCTCCTTCTATAGTGAGGAATGCAAAATCAAGCACAAGTACCATCTATTCTTCTCGCGTGTGTTAGCACTGCCCTATTATTGTTAAACTATTATAATTAATTAGCTATTACATAGTTTAGATTTTTGTATTAGCCACTTTTTAAATGAAGTGGAGCAGTATTTAACTTAATGAAGTCTTTTGATTCTGTGAAAAGCGGTGTGCATGATCATCACAAGTGAAATTTACGTTTATTTTACAAATTTTACTTCCGAAAAGCAAATCTAAAATTTTATACATGGTGACGATCGTTACAGTCGCTGGTGTCTGTAATGAGGTTTCACACTCGTCTCTCCTCGGAACACCCATTGAAATTTAGTACTGGTTCTAGTAGTAAGATAGTACTAATAATGGAGGAGTTGGCCAAAATATGGCGCGTGTCACCTCATTATCTGTGCCCATTCAAATTTAGTACCGTTTTATAATGTCAACCGATACTAAAAGGCAAAAGTTTCACGCCCGCGTCTATTCAGGACCTGATCCCGTCACATTTTAGTACTGGGTTTTCTTCACAACCGGTACTAAATACATGACTATATAAGGAGGGCCATGTACTCCATTATTTCATATACTACTTTCTTTCCTCCTTCTTTGCTGACTTGTCGTCCGTTGTTCTTCCTCTTTGGTAAGTCCGCTTTCATCTTGTTCATGTTGTTCTCCTTCAGCATTACATTTTGTTCGTATTACATTTTGTTTCTGTATTTTGTCATGTCATCTCCCTCCACATCATCTTCGTGGTCATGGATATCCGAGGAGGACTTTTCAATGACCATGAACGACTCATACATTGCACGAGTCGTGCAGGCTTAGGAGGATTCAGAGGATGCTAGGGTTCTCTAGGCTGAAGACGATGCCATCTAGGCTAGAAACTTGGTGGCACAAGACTCCGCCCGTTCGGACGCCAGTGCTAATGGCATCGATGCAATGCCAGATGACGCCGTCGATAGCGTTCCTCAGCAGGACATCGTTGGCAGTGGCGGCAACGACGATAGCAAGGGCGATGACAGCGACAGCACCGGTAGCGACGATGACGATAGCGGCAGCGACGTCTGTAGTGGTGGCTTAGCATGGGGCAGTGGTGATAGCAGCA
>KE370772.1:293249-310471 GCA_000418225.1 Zizania latifolia
TCTTTCCCCTATCTTCCTCAAGAAGCCAACTAAAAATCAGGCCAAAAACCCTAGCCGCCAGGCTGTACTCCTGCTCCTTTTCTCTTCTTGCCAGCGATCAGCTCTGACTGTGGTCGGGCTTTTGCTGTGGCATAGCACTTGTGATCCGGCGGCGTACTTGCTGTGTGGCGGCGGTGTTCTCGCAGCTCGGCTAGGGCGGGCTCGGCGCGCCTGGATCAGGCAGCACGTGATCCACAGCCACGGCAGGCAAGACTGCGTGCAGTGGTAGCAGCCCCCGAGGACTGCGTACTGCGCAGTGCGGTGCGGGACGTGCACTCGGCTCGGGAGACGGGCGACGGAGAAAGGCAGGCGGTGCGAGCGGCTCTGCAAGGCTTCGTCAGCATGCAAGCAGATGCACTCAGCCTGAGTGGTGCGTCGTACGGCTCAGCGCAGAAGGCCCTCAGTGAGGCTGCAGAGCGCGTGGTGTGCGCTCGTAGGCACACGCGGCACGTCGTGGTGAAGAGCTGTGCTGGCGACGCAGCCGCTGCTCGGTGTGGCTGAGCGTAGCGTAGGAGGTGGCGCAGTGCCCGGAGCAACACAGGAAGCATCTCACGGGGAGCAATGCACGTTGAACACGGCATTCGACTTCAGCAACACATCTACAAGCAATTTCTTCATCAAGATCTGAGGTATAATCTTCCTGCATTTAAACTGTTTGATGAAATGATTCTTAGATTTCTGCACTGCTTGACATGTGTTTAAAATAATGCTCACATGCACTCGTTGTTCAGATTGCTATACGAAAGTTTATCAATGTGTTCTTGTACATGTCTAGTACTTGTTTAGGTGCCTAAGAAGTTCTGAGAAGTATTTGCTGATCATCAAGTACTAGATAGTTTTTGCAAGATTGGTTTGTCCAGTTTGTCCTTGATAAGAACACTAGTTTCTTCTTCATGAAAGTATTCTGACCTTTACTCATGTTCCTGTTGAAAGAATATGCTATATACTGATCAAGTACTCAATCATTTGCATGAGTGTGTTTTGTGCGAGTCTCTTTTCACATGAGAACGCTTGTGTTCCTCATAGACGCATACTGATCGATACTTGAGTTTATCTGCAGTTGCTGTGTTCAAGTGTTAGTTGGTAGAGTTTTTGTATCGACTTGCCTGGTGTGACTATTATTGTCTAGCCTTGCGCTAAATCTCATCAAGTCATTGGCAAGTCTGATACTCGATTTTTTTTGAAGTTTTATTTTTCCACTGTATTTTTGTTTGCGCCCATTCATCCCCCCTCTGGTCGCTAGTTTCGGTCCTACACTCTCCCGGCGGCTCACTCGAACACGCTCTGAGGCCACCGACGACCATACCACGGTCCTTTGGTCTATCTCCTCTCGCTATACCAAATCAACAAGGCGATGGCGCAGGAACTTCAAGAAGGGCACCTGGGCCCCGAAAAGCACCGCATGTCGATTCAAGCATTCAAGAAAGCAAGGGCAGGATGACACAACATGATGGTCTCGATGACGATGGACCCGCAGGACGACGTGGCGCAAGAAGACGAGCGAGGACATCCCGATGCTAGAGGAGTAGCAGACTAGGCTTGTCAAGATGGCAGACCAGCAAGAATCAACGTCGGCCTAAACCACCCTCAGTGGAGGGGGTTATAATTCGACGCCGCTCCGAGGTTTGCCAAGAACGCCGAACACCGTCTCAATCAAGCTCTTCCTTTTGTCTAGCTTTGTACCCTTCACCTTATATGAAATAAAATCAAGTTTTTTGCCTTATGCGAACCCACATTCTTCATTATTTTTATCATCAACTCGCTAGTCTAAACCACCCTCTAGTCAATGCGAGATGTCGCACGTCTAGCTCAAGCAGTTGTGCCCCTATGAAGCAGCTCTAGGTTTGGCGCTAACAACCACGTGAGAGAAAAAGAGTCGGCGTTCAAGTCCTCAGCCTTAACTTCGCCAAAGTCCTGGGGGCCTCAGGGACCTGTGATGCCTAATGTCGGGTTGGCACGTAAGCGGCAAAAGTTTTTTGCACCTAAGACAATACAACTATATTGGGGGCTCGAGGCCTGACCTCGGACGTTCGAAGGACTTAATAAAACCCAGAGCCTAAAAACCCTTGGGGGCTTGTGCTAACATCGGTTGGCATGTATGTGGCATGAAGGCCCTGTGCTGAACAACTTAACCCAAGTTCCTCGGGACGATAACAGCTCTAGAACATCAAAATTTGCAAACCGCAAATGACTTTTTATCCGCAAATAAAAGGGTAATGTTTTTAGCAAAGTTTCACACTAAGTACCAACTTCTAATTTATGCAGACAAGACAAAGACTACTCTTTAGGAGGTGCCACTTTAGGCTCTGGGTCCTTGAGTGGGGGAATGGCTTCAAGATCCCTTGCAATGGCGGTAGCAATGTCCTCCATCTCCCATCGAAAGATCGTTGCGTCATCACCGGTCACCCCAGCGAGAAGCCCACGCTCCAGAAGCTGAAGGACCACCTTAGGGAAGTGAGCCCGAACATAGGACAAGGCATGTTTGGCTCCATTCCTCCCCATGGCCTCGACAAAGAGACAAAGCTAGGTCTTGAGGCCATTGAGCTTCACCCGAAATCTCACATCAAGCAGAGGAGCCTCGATCATCAGCGAGTGCACATGCTCAACCACCGAGCGAATCTCGCCCACCTCTCCCTCAAGCTTTGCAATTCGAGCATTGGCCTAATCACGTCTCCCTGCAAAAGAAGATTAGCGCTGGTCAGGATCGGAGAGCAAAAACAAGTGACCAAGGGAGAAATCAGGCACAAATGCTTACTCTAGTATTCAACGATCATTTCCTCCGCTGACGCCTTCACCCTCTGATAAGTGCCCTAGAGGACCCTCTCTGCCTCCGTCGTTGCTTTAGCAGTAGCCTTGGCCACATCGGCAGTGGCCTTGGCAGCCACCTCTCAGCGTTCGGCATCCTCGGCCATCTTGGTGGCGTCATCGGCCGCCACTGCTGTGGAGTTTGTCATGGCCTCTGCATCGGCGGCCCTCCGGATCAGCTCCTCGTTCCATGCCAAGAGGGTAGCATGCTCACGCTTGAGTGACTCGACCTTGGCATCGAGGTCCGCCACCTGGTTCACGTCCAGTGCCCATCGCTCGCAGAGCAACTTAAGCCAAGGACACAACAGTTGATAAATGATGATGCAGAAAAAAGAATGATGGTCGCAAGACAAGGAGGCTTACCTCGGCAAGCCTAGACAGCAGGGCGGAGGCCTCATCCATCGATGGTCTCAGAGCTGGCCCGAGGGCTCCTACTGCCACACAGAGGGTGTCTGGGCCCACTAGGGCTAGGGATCACCCACCGCTACTAGAGAGTGTGGAAGGATAGCTGCAGCGGTTGCCTCCGGGTAGTCAGCAACCTCTGCCTTGAGCATCCTAACTTGTGTGACGCCACCACCGATCGTCATCCCCACAATCGAGGGATTGACGTCATCCACGGCAACCAACCCTTCTGCTGAAGGATTGACAGTCACCACCTCCAATGCCACAGCTGGAGCCAAAGCCGGCACCGCATCCAAATTCACAGCGTCCTTGGTGGAGGGGACCACGCCACCTCCTCCAGTCACCACATGACCTGACGTCTCGACCACAGTGACCACGGCCAGTGGAGGTGGCTCCACTAATGACCCTAATGTAAGTGACACTCTGGTCACCCTGCAAGTCTGTGTTAGAATAAAGCATGGAAGCAAGCAACACAAGCATGGCCTAAGACTAACCTTGACTCTAGGTGGAAAATGGTGGTATTCAACACCTTGTCGCTCCCTTCGCCGGAGGGGGATGAGGAGGGGCCAGCACCATGTCAGAAATCATGGTGTCCCCCTCCTCCTCGGGCTCCTCTGAGTCGAGGAGCAAGCGTCGCCTCCTGAGTGCTGGGGGCACCATCCTTTCTGATCTCGGTGGGCTTCGAGTGCTTGCTCGACCCACCCAATTCCTCCCCCTTCCACTTTGAAAGAGGAAGAGATGACCTGGAGCCACCTCGAGGAGGCAAGCAGCGGCGCGGGTCGACCCCGTAGGATGCTCAGGGAGCAGCACCTGTGAGAAGTATGCCACATGACCCCGTGGCTAGGGCGCATCACACCATGTGGATGATTAGGCATCAGTGCAAATACAAACAAACCGTGGAGTAAAAACATCAAAAGCAAAAGGCTAGAACTCATCGGCGGTCAAGGATTTGTGATGCAGTATGACGCGAAGCCAAGCTCGGCTAGGAAGCAAGGCTTCCCAGCAAAGAAGGTTTTGAGGTACTTTGCGACCTCTGTCTGGGGCATCCACTCAGCCGACTGATCATTCAGGTCAAATGGCCTAAACAGGTCATAGGCTAGCATTGCCTAGAGCTACAACGAGAAAACGTGTCGCAGTAGAAAGCACGTGGTGACCCCAACCCCGGTCACAGACTGCTGGTCTGGAGGTTCCTCACCAACTTGACCAGTTCTCAAACATAGTCAGCCTCAGATGAGGGGCCCTAGTTGCTCCAGCTGACGAAGGGCTCCGACTTCTGGGTAATCTCAGCTTGGACGGCAGGTAGATGGTTCGTGCCATAAAACCACTCCGATCGCCACCCCTTATTCGAGGTGGTGATCGGCATCTCCAAGTACTCCACCGACTTGCCGCTGCAGAATTGGAGCATGCCGCCGCCGATTGCCATGGTTCCCAGTGCTTGGCGGAGGACAAAGTAGTACAGGAAGAGGTTCTAGTGTGGATCTACTCCCAGGTATGCCTCACACAGGTGCACGAAGACAGCGATGTGAAGGATGGAGTTGGGGGTAAGGTTTCCAAGGGCTATCCCACAATGATGAAGGAGGCCTCAAAGGATGGGATGCGCTGATAGGCCGAGCCTGCGCACGATGAAGGACTCGAAGAGGATGACCTCATTCGTGTTTGGCATCAGGAACTCTTCTCTATTTGCCACGCATCAACCCGAGACCACCTGCTCCGGCAAGAGCCCAGCCATCGCTAGCCTACATAGTTTGCCCCTCGACATCACCGACTTGTCCCACCTACAACTTGCTCTCAAGTTTACCTCAGAACTCTATCGATTACTAGGCGCAACTTCGTTCGACCTTCATCAACAACTACCAGGGAACATGGTAGAAGCCCGGGACTCGATACGACTTGCAGCGACTATGACAAAAGGAAGATGAGACACTCCACAGCTTTATCTAAAGGTTCTCAGAGAAGAGGACCACGGTCATGGACATCGATGAGCGGGACATCATCAATTGCTTCATCAATGCCTTGCACCACTCTTTCGAGTTGCATGGGGCCCTCATAAGAAAGAATCCCAAGACTATAGCCCAGATGATCTCCATTGCAAAAAGCTATATGAACTGCGAGAATGCTTGAAAGGAAAAGATAGAGCGATCACACCATGAGAAACGATCTTGTCAGAACAGAGACGACCATCCTCGATCCCCCCGACGAGAGGACGACCAGCCGAGATCCTCTCAAGGCAAGCAAGAGCGAAAGAGGAAGATAGAAAGAACTGTGGCGGTAGCCTACAGTTCACGACACGAGGAAGATGAGGCCTTTCTAGAAGAACTTGACAAACCCTACCCGTTCCACCCAAACGGCAAGCATACCATGCACAAATGTTATTCCTAATAGGATGTGCTCACCAAAGAGACCCGCGACAATTCTCGCGAGGGAAAGAGTTGCTGAGATGATGACGATGCCCCGATGAAAGATAGTTGGCTTCAAGACAACAATGATTTTTAGGAGCCTCATAAGACGGTGAATATCGTTTTTGGAGGTCCCACAATAGCCAAAACTAAACGGCATCAAAAAATTCTAGACCGATGCATCAATGCTGCAAAGTTTGAAGAGATCCAACAACTACGGTGGTCGGAAGTTCCGATCACCTTTTCTCGGGATGACCAATGGACAAATGTCCCGAAGACTGGACGCTGGCCGCTGGTTGTTGACCCAGTGATACTTAAAGTACGCATGAAGTGGATCTTGATTGACGGAGGAAGCGGACTGAACATCCTCTTTTGGCAGCCTCTCACCCATCTCGGCATATCAGTCGATAGCCTCCAAAAAGAAGACAACTTCCCATTTTATGGTATTATACCCGGACAAAGCTCAGTACCACTCAGCTCAATAACCTTACCAGTCACGTTTGTCTCTCGATACAATTACTAGACCGAGCACATCACCTTCTAGATCACAGAATACAACATCCCGTTCCACGCTGTCCTCGGAAGGTTGTCCATAACCAAGTTCATGGCCATTAGCCACTATCCATACTTTGTGCTCAAGATGCCAGGTCCTAGTGAGGTGATCATTGTTCGGGGAAACATTAGTACCTCTCACGCATGTGAGAAAGATAGTTTGGCTCTAGCTGAGGCTATTGACATATCGTCTTGAATGGAAGAAACCCTCAGGTAAGTCCAGGCGCATCCTCCCGAGACCTCGGAGATTCCAGCCAAGGCACCAACCGCTTGAGAGATCTCTCCTGCACCCTCGAACACTAAGAATATCGCCCTCTTTGATGCCGACCTAACAAAGACCGCAATCATCAGGGCAGGACTCGACCTCAAATAGGAAATCACGCTAGTCAACTTCCTGCACTCCAATATGGATATCTTTGCATGGAAGCACACCGACATGTCCAGGGTTTCTCAGGAGCTGATCGAGCATGAATTCTACGTGTATCCAACTGCTAAGCCAGTAAAGCAGAAGCTATGAAGGTTCGTCCAAGATACGAAAGAAGCAATCAAAGCCAAAATCACCTGCCTCCTAGCAACGAGATTCATCCATGAAGTTTACCATCCTGAGTGGCTCGCAAATCCAGTCCTGGTAAGAAAGAAGACAAGACAATGGCAGATGTGCATCGACTATACCAACTTAAATAAACACTGCCCAAAAGATTCTTTTGGGCTACCTCAGATAGTCCAAGTTATCGATTCCACAGCTCGATGCTCCCTCCTATGCTTACTCGACTACTACTCTGGTTATCACCATATCAACCTCAGAGAAGAAGACCAGGAGAAAACATCCATCATCACACCTTTCGGAGCGTACTGTTATACAACCATGCCTTTCAGCCTCAAGAATGCGGGGCGATAGACTAGCAGGCCATCCAGCGATACCTTTCAGAGCAGATTGGCCGCAATATCGAGGCATATGTCCATGGCGTGGTCATAAAATCCAAAGAAGAAGATAGCCTCATCAACGACATTGGAGAGACATTTACTAACCCATGAAAGTTTTTGTGCAAGCTTAACCCTGAAAAGTGTGTTTTCGGTGTACCGTCTAGGCAACTGCTTAGGTTCATCATCAACAACCAGGGTATCGAGGCCAATCCAGAAAAAATAGTGGCAACAATGAAGATGCAAAAACCCAATAACACCAAGAAAGTCTAGAAGCTCACCTGTTGCATGATAGGCCTCGGGAGATTTATCTCTCGACTAGGGGAAAGAGGAGCCCCCTTCTTCAAATTATTGAAGAAGAAAGAAAATTTTCAATGGATAGCTGAGGCTGACGAGGCGTTCTCCATACTAAAGAAATTTTTTACCTCACTACCGATCCTCATGGCTCAAAACCCAGAAGAGATTCTCCTCCTCTACATCGCCCCCACAACCAACGTCGTCAGTACGGCCATAGTAGTTGAGAGGCCTAAAGAGGGACACGTCTTCCTAGTCCAACGGCCAATATATTTCATATCAGAAGTCCTTGGCCTATCAAAAGCAAGGTATCCACAAGTACAAAAGCTCCTTTACGCCGTCTTGCTCACCACTCAGAAGTTAAAGTATTACTTCCAAGCCCACAAGATCGTAGTCATAACAGAATATCCTCTCGGCGACATACTTCATAATCGAGATGCTATAGGGCGAATCATAAAGTGCGTCGTCAAGATGGGGAAATAGGGGAATACACAATGGAATTCCATTCCCGCACTGCCATAAAATCACAAGCTTTGGCAGACTTCGTTGCAGAATGGACCGAGATACAACTACCTCCGAGCCGAGAAGAAAAAGAATTATGGACAATGTACTTTGATGGCTCCCTCAGTATAGACGGCGTGGGTGCAAGGATCCTCCTCGTATCCTTGAAAGGAGAAGAGATGTGTTACGTACCACAATTGCTATTTAAAGCGTTAAACAAAGCGGCAGAATACGAAGCCATGATACATGGCCTCCGAAAATCCGTGTCCCTCGGGGTAAAGCGGCTAATGGTCTATGAAGACTCAAAACTGGCTATCAACCAGGTTAACAAGGACTGGTCCTGCACTAGTGACAAGATGGATGATTATTGTGCTAAGGTCTGAAAACTCGAAGGCAAGTTCTTTGGCCTAGAATTTCATCATACTCCTCACGATGATAATTCGTCAGCATATGCCCTGGCCTGCCTCGATTCTTCCCAAGCGTTGGTCCCAAAAGGCGTGTTTGTCCAAGAGCTTACCAAACCATCGATTAAGGACAATGCGCACCAAGATGCTAGCCCATCCGCAATCATCACCATGCTCGAAGACGACAATGACTGTCCACAACCCTTCATCGACCACATCCTAAAAGGCATAGTTCCGGAAGACAAGACCCTGGCCAAACAACTCTCGAGACGAAGCAAGCGGTACGTAGTCATCGAGGATAAACTATACAAACGCGTGGCTTCAACAAGGGTACTCCAAAAGTGCATCTTGCCAAGCGAAGGTCTACAAATCCTTGATGAAATTTACGCAGGGGCATGCAGCAATCACGCAAGGGCAAGGACACTGGTCGGTAAAGCCTTCCAATCAGGCTTTTATTGGCCGATGGCCAATAGCGATGCCAAAGAATTAGTCAAGCAGTGCTCGGGCTGTCAATACTTCACCAAGCAAAGCCACCTCCCAACTCAAGCCCTTAAAAAATTACCACCAACTTGGCCCTTCGCCTGCTGGGGGATCGACATGGTAGGACCTTTTCAAAAGGCTCCTGAAGGCATCGACCGACTCTTGGTGGCCATCGATAAATTCACAAAGTGGATAGAAGTCATGCCCTTAAAGAACTGCATGGCCAAAAAAGCAGCGCAATTCATCAAAGGGATCACTTATCGGTTTGGTGTCCTGAACCAAATAATAATCGACCTCAAAACTCAATTCACAGCAAATGACTTCTAGGAATTTTGCAAAGAACGATTGATCGAGGTCAAGTATGTGTCGGTCACCCACCCTCGAGCCAATGGATAGTGCGAACGCACCAACGGGATGATCCAACAAGGTTTAAAGGCCCGAATCTTCGACCCTTTGCAAAAATATGCCGGAAAGTGTCTCCAAGAACTACCTATAGTACTCTGGGGACTTCGCATAGCCAAATCGAGGTATGGGACAAACACCCTTCTTCCTGGTCTATGGATCCGAAGCAATCCTCCAGAGTGATATGTTACACAACTCCCCATGAGTTCAATATTATGGTGAAGGGACTGCAGAGCAAACAAGGGCCGAAGACATCGACTCCATCGAGGAAGCCCGGATCACAACCATGATACAGTCGGACCGGTATCAACAAACCCTTCGGTGATATCATGACCGCAATGTGCAAAATAGAAGCTTCAAGGTAGGTGATTTGGTACTTCGCCGAGTGCAATCAACCATCGGGTTGCACAAACTCTCAGCCCCCTGGGAAGGACCTTTTATTGTCTTCAAAGTAACAAGACCAGGGACATATGGACTTATGCGAGAAGATGGGCAAACAGTACCAAACTCCTAGAACATCGAGCACCTTCGTCGGTTTTATGCCTAACAGTACTTTGTTACATAACTTTTATTTATGATACATGTCCAGGCACCCGTCAAGGCGTCACTCCTTCACCGACCCTACCGACTACTTCCCCTAGACATACATCTAGGTCAGGAAGGGGTCAGCCCTCAGGCTATACACCCACAGTCGAGCATTATTCTCACTGACCTTGCCAACTACTTCCTCCCAAGCATGCACCTGGGCCAAGAAGGGGTCAGCCCTCGGGTTGTACACCTATAGTCGAGCATTATTCTCGCTGACCCATGCTGATTACATCCCCCTCCGCGTTGGGCGCCGGATGGCCATCGTGCATGCAACTGGATTAGGGAGAGGGTCGACTCTTTAGTCATACACCTGCAATCATGCATTCTAAAGAACTCGCCGACCCATGCCAGTTACATCCCCCTCCGTGTTGGGTGCCCGATGGTTGCCATGCATGCAACCGGACCCGAGAGAGGGTCAACACTTTAATCATACACCCACAATCACGCATCTTCGAAGAATTCACCGACCTATGAGGACTACTTGAGAAAGGGGCAGCTGCTTAGACATACACCCGCAGTCCCACATATTCATCAACTTCGCCGACATACACCATGTGGGTGGTAAAAACACACGACGAATGATACAAGATGTGTAAACCAAATTTAAAGACCTTTATTTCTCAAGGACTAATCTATTACAGGAGTTAAACTACTTCAAAGAAGGGGACACAACCTCCTTTGATCAAAAGAAAAGGTACCCCGACGGCTAGAGACAGCATTCGGCGATGCAATCATGGAGGCCATAAGCACCGAGGTTCTCACAGCAACTCCACGCCGCACAGCATCAACCTATCATGACTACCATGAGCACCGAGGATCCCAGGGGCTGCCGCCATAGCAGCAATGACTCCGCGTAATCTCCGCCTCGACCGGAGGAGATAGCCACCGATCCTAAGAGACCAGCCCAAAGAGCAGTATTTACCCAACCTTAGTGGCAGGGTCAGAAGCCAGATGATGCATTGGCAGACGTCTCTAGCCCCTCCTACAGCATTGAGCCTCTACCTTGGCATCCAGACATTAAGATAGGTAGCATGAGAGTGCCAGATGATGATATGTTAGCATAAAAATCTACACCATCAAAAGATCTCGAGAAGGATACAACATCTTGCTACAGCACCAAAGCCGAGAGTCAAGCGCCATATAAGCAAAGATAAAGCAGATTCACGCAAGGATAAGTACACAAGACGAACCTGAATCCCTGAAGCACCAATAGCCGGTTCTACGCCCAAACCAGCACACCGTGGACTCATATAGCAGTAAGCGACATCAAACAACCACTCTCTTTCAGGTGCAAAGAAGAAGAAATCTCAATAGGGAAGCAGAAGAGGCAAAACTAAAGGAATGTCTTGCTGTGAAAACTTGGAGGTCGCTGGTTTTTATAGAGGCATTCTCTCAAGAACCCACTCTCACGACCACGGTGAACCGCGCTTCGATTACTGTGCACTTTATGGTAGAGGAGGCAGAGTTGTTCTCACCACATTATCCCCGTCAATGCTCTACACACCGCGCATGGCTTCACCAGAGGCAGGACGCCTTTTCAGCTTTTTCGCCTGCCACACATTAATTGCAGACGGGAGAAGGAATTATGAAACAACCTTTTTGTGCACCAGGCGAAGTCCGCGATGATCAGGATCACCTGGGTTAGTGGGTCCCATGCCTAGGGGCTCGCACGCGCTCGAAAACTCTCATGCTCGGGGGCTCGCATGCATCTAGGGATTCTCGCGCTAGGGGGCTCGCTTGACCAATGGTGTAAACTCCCGGGGACTAGTGTCCTCGAGGACTCACAGGCCCATCGAGCTCCGTCCTCTTGACTGTCTGGACAATTGAAGACCTAAGCAGCAGACATACGTCAAGCTTTAAGGCCATCCATCATAGACTTCCTACCTCTGAAGCAACCTTTTCCCAGCAAGGTCTCGATGACAATAAAAGACAACATCATGAAGCAAATTTTCGTAGGGTTATTTTTTGCAGGATATTCTTAGACCCTCGGGCTAAATGTTCCATTTAACTCGAGACTCAGGGAGTACACCGTGTGGGTGCACCTATGCGGTGCACCTCACACGAAAGAACGAGACCAAAGGCTTTTTCAAAGGTATCAAAGTTTGACAAAGATGTTGAAGATTAAAGAAGAGCTCCTCCTAGCTTGTTTTGTCAAAGACTTCTTCAACCAAGCTAAGAAGAGCTTAGACTAGACCCCCGAATACCCCATAGTTGGACTTATCAGACTGGACCAAGGGCAGGCCAAGACCAGCATTGACTGTTCGGTATGGCCCATAATCAAGGGTGTTTATCCGATAAGGAAAGTTGAGTCCTTATCAGGTAGCTAAGCTCTGGATATGATATCAAAAGATTTATTCGTACCGAAATCCTTATAATTAGTAATTTAGCAACCAAGTTTGGTAGGCAAACTAAGTTCTATTCAGGATAGAGTCCTAGGCGGTTGGGCTTAACTCTTGAGTATATAAAGGAGGCGAGAACCCCCTAGAGGGATATCTGATCTATTCATGTAATCTAGCAATCTAGCCATCTAGCTCCACCATATTTTACTTGCTTTCGACGCTTTAAGCCTCCATAGCTTGATTGCATCGTATTATAAGACCCACCATCATATTATACACCAAAACACTTGACGTAGGGCTATTATCCTCCGAGGGGCCTAAACCAGTATAAACCTTGGCTCTTGTGTCTTAGAGTCGACCATCAGGTTCGAAACCGTTGCGCTTTCCTTACACACATCTAATCACCACCTCGGGTATCCCTTTGGTAGACTAGCCGGTGATTCACCGACACCCACCCTCTCTCATCTCAGAGCTTAGAGCTCAATCTCAAGTCTAGTTATATGCCATCGCCTAGACACATCATAGGCTACCATTAGCGAGCTCTAGGTTAGTTATATTCAATTTATCCTCAAAGCCTTTTACTTTCTTTGCATTGGAATGATAATGACATTGCGATGATGGTGTGTAGGCCTAGCTAGAGGAAGAGAGAAGGCAAAAGGAGGAGATGTGGGTCTAGATGTAGGCCGAGATGCAGGCCCAGCAAGCCGAGTGGCAGGCCTAGAGGCAGGTCCAAATGCAGTTCCAGATGCAGTAGTATTGGGAGCAGATAATGGGCTCTTATGGTTAGATAAGCTAGCCTGTGTCACTGACGCCACCCCTACCTGCACTCCCTCAACCATCTCCACACACTCCATAGAGCGGCAATGTGAGTTTCTAACCCTGTAATCATCGTTTTTGTTATATACAGTTGTGCTAACTATCTCCTTTTTGTAGTGGCTATCGTTGGGATTGGGATCGAATTAGCCTTGGAATCCTTAGGAGCCACGAGATAAGTAAGTTGTAAACTTTTATTTGCCTAACTTTGTAATGCACTTGCGGAGTGAATTGTTACGAGGACTTTATGAGCTTGTGATAAAATGTGATGTGAATTTGTGATGAAATTTGATGAAATATGATGTGAATTGTAGATTGTTTAATATGTGTATGTTGATTTTGTAAAATATGGCATGGATTTGAATGTGGATATATATATGTGAATGTGTATGTGGATTTGTGCATATTTATATGTGAATGTATAAGTATATCTGAATGTATATGTATATGTGAATGTACTGAATTTTAGAAAAAAAATTGAATTTTTTAAGGGTTTACCAAGGCAAACAACCTCAAACGTACAGAATCATGCCATGTGGCATGTTCTGGCATGTTTTGCCGAGTGCTCGGACACCTCTTTGCTGAGTGCCACGTGAGGCACTCGGTAAACAGTTGTTGGTTCACCAAGTGCCCAATGTGGCACTAGGCGAAGCCGCCGTTAGGAGGCTTGATAGTTATCCCTTTTTTTTGTGTCGAGTGCCACTCTAGCCACTAGACGAAGCCGATGTAGCACTTGGCGATAGGTTCACTGAGTGTTATTCTTCTCGAGTGTGATACTCGCTGAACCCTTCGTCGAGTGGAATTACGGCTTCGCCGAGTGCATGTGACACTCAACGAATGTCTGTTTTCCTGTAGTATTACTAACTAGTCAAACAAGAGTAGATCATTGAACACAAAAGACTTTGCATGGTATTTAATATGGGCAAATAAGAAAAAATACCCTCTAATTAATTACTTCTTAGTATCTGAAATCATGTCTTAAATAAATTGTATTTCTATATCAGATAGAGTAATTAATAAGTTATCTAGAAACTTGTAAGCATGCATATAATAAATTAGGCAAAGTGGCCAGCTGGCAACAAGTGTATACCCCGTGTCCACGCCCCCGCATTAATTTTTAAAATTTGATTGCATCCATCTAATTAGGATCAATATATAATTCCGTTGAAAAGGGCTGACAGCATTACCACGAAAATGGCCGAACATAGCTTTATTGACAGGAAAACAACATGCGTTGTTAATATATACTTCCTCCAGTTTTATAAAGCAAATCGTTTTAGAGTTGTATCAAGAATTGTATAAAACAAGTTATTTTATATTTTATAGTATATTTTGGACGTTTATACCTCTGAAGTAGTAATACTTCCTCCTCGTATCTCGCATTATCTTTACTCCCATATTGTATTTAATAGGGATAACAAGAAAACACTACGAAAAAACAGGATTTTACCGAGTGCCGTAGGCACTCGGTGAAGGCCACAATACACTTGGTGAAGGGTTCATCGAGTGTTACACTCGGCGAAGCCACTATCGAGCGCTTCGCAGAGTGTCAAATTTGGCGCTCGGCGAAAAAAAGTGACTAACAGTGACATGACGAACGGTTTACCGAGTGTCAAAATTTTGGCACTCGGCAAACAAAAAACTAAAAATAAAAAAAGCGTGATGCCAAGACGTGGCGCGGCGCGGCGGAGCGGAGCGCGGCGTGGAGGAGCGCAGCGTGGCTTGGCAGAGCGGAGCACGGCGTGGCGGAGTGCGACGCAGCGGAGTGACTAACACACACATATGTTTGCCGAGTGTCTCAAAATTGGCACTCGGCAAACAATTTTTTTATTTTTTAAAATTCTCTCAAATGTGTTTTTAATTCTTTGACTTGATAATTTTTGTGAAATATTTTTAAATTTAGTGGTTAAGGCCTAAAAATGGACTCAAAAACATGAATAGGATTTTTTGAACAATTTAGTTTACTATTTCATGCACTTATAGTTCAAATTTGACATATTTAAATTTAAATCCTACAAACATAAATAATTAACTAAAAATAGCTAACTTACTTAGAAAAATGCCAAATTTTTTTATGGGATAAGATATGTTGTATTTTAATTGTAGAAAAAATTTCAAGTTCAAAAAAAGATTTAACCATCGATTTGCTTTTAAATCCAACCCATTCCTTTTAAAATTCTAATTCGTCCTCGGAAAATCTTCAATTTCTGTACATCGTACTACTTTATCCAAACATTTTTAAATTTTTATCACAGCATATATGTATCATATCATAACACCATGATAGACCTCCTATTTTTTAGAATTTATTTGATTTTTTTAGAATTAAAAAACCATTAAACTCTACGTTGCCGATCAAGTATCGCAACATATATTTTTTAAAATTTCTTTCAATTTAGTGTATATGAACTAAAAATGGTCTCAAAAATATGAATATGATTTTTATATAATTTTTGGTTCATTATTTTATGCACTTGCAGTTCAAATTTGACCTATTTTAATTTATATGGTAGAAACACACTTAATGAATTAAGAATAGTAAACTGACACAAACAAATGCCAAATTTTTATAGGAAATAATCTATATTGCATTTTGAGTGTAGAAAAATTTTTAAGCTCAAAACAAATTACAAATATCATATAGGCTCAAAACATTCTTTTACACAAAATGGTGGCTTTTTTGGGTTTGCCGACTGTTTTTTCAAAAGACACTCGAGTGTTTTTCAAAAAACACTCGGCAAATCCAGGAAATTTTTTTTTTGCCCATGCAAACATGCGATCGCGATGTCCATTAGCACCATTTTTTTCGTTTTTTTGCCGAGTGTCATAGGGTTTGCCGAGTGTATTCCTATTAGGCACTCAGCAAACCCCCTTTTCGCCGAGTGTAATTGTTTGCGGAGTGATTTTTCAAAAACACTCGGCAAACCGGTGAAAGTACACACTACTTAATTACTCATTGGTATCTGAAATCATGTTCAAAATGACTTCCTTTGTGAAACTGGAGGGAGTAATTAGTAACGGGCTGTCTTGTCACTAATGTGTATCTCAAACCGGTAGGTCATACTCATTACTCATCACTAAAGACCCTCTTTTAGAAATAGATACAAATGGCACCCATCACTAAAAATGACAGACTATTTAGTGATAGGTGTTTTGGAGACCCGTCATTAATAATTTTTTGATGAACATTCTTTGTGTTTGTCATTAAAAGTTTTAGCATTAGTGGCTGAAAAGATCGATTGAGGCCTAGAAAGGAGTGAATAAGCAAAAATTAAAGCGACAAATACGAATCAAAAGTTGACCATATATTCTGACTTGGATGGGATATTCTGGTTTGGATTGGATATTTCAACTTGTATCCGAGATTACAATACAATTCTCATATTCCAATGTCTATAGAAAGATTCACAGCTTAGAAAATGATGAACATTGGTAGATCTAGTCCATACAAGTAAAGGTATATATGCAAGAATATCAACTAGATAATAAAGCAACATAAAGTAATATATAGAGAAACTACCGTGCTTTGTAGACAAATTCTTTTCTCCTGATGTTCGGATCCTTCAGAGGTTGCACAACTTTCTGTTTTCAGTAGTTGTGGTATTTCTTTCCGTTTGAAGGTAAAGCGATGAAGTTCAATAAAGAAATTATACAAACTTTTTTTTATATATTGCTGTTTCACTTTGTGGAAGTCCACGTTCCTTCACTAGCTGAAGAAGGATTCAGTTCCCATAAAAGTAGAAGCTGCAAGCATCAATCAAGCTGATTGGAGGATTCAACAACCTAGACCTCCTCGGCGACCTCGGCACCGACGAGGTCCCTGGAAGGGGCGACCCTGACAAGCTCCTCTGGCAAGAAGTAAGTACGACTACATCATCAACATCACCAATGGCGGCATGTGGTCGGCGTTCAAGCCTCGCCTGACCGCCTGTGGCAGGGTCGTCGACATCGCACACAACTAGGGGTGAAAGTGGTTCGGATAGTTTCCGACCGTATCCGAAAAAACGGATTCGGATCTGGATTTTTTTATTCGAATACTAATTTTTCGGATACGGATTTGGATAAAGATATTTTTTTTCGGATACGAAAACGAATATGACATCGATGATATTCAACGGATACGGATTCGGATTCGGATAAACCGGATAACTCTTATTCGGATTATCTGGATTTTCAGGTCCATTAGACATTTCGGCCCAGTTGTATTTACTTCAAGATTCGTGCACGCTAGTTGCTAATCCTTTCAGGCCTGCCATGATAGCCCTTTCCCAATCACCACACTCAAC
>KE370772.1:312671-323876 GCA_000418225.1 Zizania latifolia
GCAAGGGCGTAGGGGCCAACTCACCCGCACAAAACCCTAGCCGCTACCTGCCCTAGCCGCCGCTTTCCTCAAGCCGCTCCACACCTCCCTGGCCATGTGCTGTACTAGCATATTGGCACACGGTGGATCCCGTCCCTATACGTGTGGATACCATAGAGGCACCACTGCTATTGCGATGCTGATCATCTCGACGTGGAGATCGTGGTACTGCGTCATCTTCACCATCGATGATTGAACGGAACTGGGCGGAGCTGATCAAGGACGCACTTCTCCAACTCTACTTTTACTGCCCTAGCGTGTCTAGAGGTAACGATCCAAGATCCAATTACTCACATGGTTCCTTGGTTGAATGCGGTAGAGTAAAGTTTTTCGTGCTAGCGTAGCCTACTCGTTCTCCAACAGTGGTATCAGAGCCTACGTGCGTAGTTGTCGATCTGGATCATACACATATAGGTGATATGTGGAAGAAATAGATCTATTGTTCCTACGATCGGGTTTTCGCAGCCGGAACTTTCGGGCCAAAATAAACCCGAACAGTACGGTATTTTTGGAAGTTCTGGGCTTGAGCCGAAACTTCCTGGCCGAAATAAACTCGGTACAGAATGTTATTTTTGGAAGTTCCAGGTCTCAGCCGGAAGTTCTGGACCAAAATAAATTTCGTACAGAAGGTTATTTTCGGAAGTTCCGGGTTTGAGCCGGAAGTTCCAAATCAAAATAAATTTCGTACAGAAGGTTATTTTTGGAAGTTCCGGGCCTTGAGCCAGAAGTTTCGGACCAAAATAAATTCGATACAGAAGGTTGATTTCGGAAGTTCCGAGGTTCAGCCGGAAGTTCTGGGCCTGCTTTTCAGACACGCATAGATTCGACGCTTAACTTGTTTTTGCATAGAATGTTGTGACTGGTATGGCCTTGTGATGTATGTGATGCATGTATGTAATTTTTATGGCCTACGTGTCATGGTTAATTGCAGCCCAAGACTGTTACGTTATTGTATAATGACCTACGTGTCGACATGTGATGCTTCTTCTCATGTAATTTGCATAGTGCTATTAGATGTAATAGACTTATATAAGATCATGGAGGTTTGAAGCATGATGACCTGAAGGACAGGAACCATGGAGATAGAGATCATCATATGAGCAGGGTCATACTATGTCACAGTTAATATGATTGCTTGTGATATTTACTTATGTTCCGGTCATACTATTCTTTCATGTTTTGTACGCGGTAGACATTGTCATGTTAGAATAGTTTTCCTCAAAAAATTAAGAGTTTTGATGCCCTTTTCTAATAGCTGCACCTATAAAGGTTTTTGATCATTGTATGGTAGGTCTGCCAAAGCAGAGTACCATCTTTTATCTTAACCAGTTAGGGTGGATATCGGACATCTACAAGCATAGTATTGGTTTACTTAACAAAGCTATCAAAATGGTTTTGGGCTTTGGGGCATGGAGTTGGACGCTGGGGCATTCGATGCCACCCAAAGAACAAGAGTCACATAGGGATGTAATTAGCAAGTTGTTGCTTACCTATGTCACTAATTTTCTACCAGTGATGCCAAAGCTTACTAGAACTTAGTTGAATATGGATCTTGTCCCACTATATGTCGTTAGAGAGAAAACAATTGTATAACATATAGTGGAGTATCTTTTATTGTTTAATACAAGATTCACATAAGCATAGTGCTAAAACTTACATTTTTCCATTGTAGATCATGGCAGCTACTGCTAGTAACACTTCCAGTTTTAATTTGCGATCAATTCTTGAAAAAGAAAAGCTTTCTAGAACAAACTTTATTGATTGGTATAGAAACTTGAGAATTGTTCTCAAACAAGAGAAAAAGGAATATGTTCTAGAGAAGCCCTATCCTGATGAACCAGCTGGTAATGCATCTGTCGTAGATCAGAGGGCTTATGAGAAGCACACCAACGATTCACTCGATGTTAGCCGTCTCATGCTTGCTAGTATGTCCTCTGAGCTTCAGAAGCAATATGAGAACAAGGATGCCTACGATATGATCGTGTGACTCAAAGGCATGTTTGAGAACCAAGCACGGGCTGAGAGGTACAACACCTCAAAGTCCTTGTTTGCGTGCAGGTTAGCAGAAGGCAGCCCAGTCAGTTCTCATATGATCAAGATGATTGGTTACATTTAGAGCCTAGAAAAACTTGGTTTTTCCCTTAGCTCTGAATTGACTACGGATATGATTCTCCAGTCGCTTCCCGCGAGCTTCGAGCCGTTCATTTTAAACTTTCATATGAACAGCATGGAGAAAAGCATGGCTAAATTGCATGATATGCTAAAGACTGCTGAGGAAAGCATTAAGAAAAGCTCTAGTCATGTGATGATGGTTCAGAAGGATAGCAAGAAGAGAAAACACAAGGGCAAGGCTAAAGCTTCAGATGAGATCTCGAGCTCTAAGCCTAAACTTGTGGAAAGTCCAAGGTTAGCTCTGCTGCTTCTGATATTTGCCACCACTGTTATAAGATTGGTCATTGGCGAATGAACTGCAAGTTGTACTTGGAAGAACTGAAAAAGAAGAAGAGAAGTAAGATTTCTAATTTAGGTATAAATATTATCGAAATAAATCTTGCTACTCATCCTAGTGATTCATGGGTATTTGATACCGGATCACTGATTCATATATGCAAATCATTGTAGGGACTGAAAAGGACTAGGAAGTATGCATGAGGCGAGTTAGATGTTCACGTCGGCAATGGTGCAAGAGTTGTTGTGTTGGCCGTCGGCATTTATTCCTTATCCCACCCTCAGGATTAGTTTTGGAATTAAATAATTATTATTATATTACTGCCTTGGGCAGAAACATTATCTCTTCTTCATGTTTAGAAGTGGATGGTTATGAATTCATAATAAAGAACAAGTGTTGTTTGATATTTTTGAATAGCATGCTCTATAGTACTTGTCCATTGTTAAATGGATTATATATTCTGAATCTTGAAGATATACTTGTTTATAATATTAATACGAAGAAGCCTCGGCTTAATGATTTGAATCCCACTTTTGTTTGGCATTGTCATTTAGGTTATATAAATGAGAAGCGCATATAGAAGCTCTATAAAGATGGTCTTCTAGAGTCATTTTTATTTCAAATCATTTGATATATGCGAGTCTTGTTTACTTGACAAAATGACTAAGACGCCTTTCACTAGTCAAAGTGAGAGGGCAAATGAATTGTTAGCCCTTGTACAAACAGATGTATGTGGACCAATGAGTTCTATGGCTAGAGATGGTTTAGTACTTCATGATGAGGACATTCCTACCAATGATATAACCATACATGAATACCAAGGACCAATTACTTAGGCGCGAACACGACGATTAAATCTTCAGGTAAACTCATTTCTATGTACCTCATTATATTACCTTGAGAATAAATTGCTACCTAAAATTATTATTATTGTTAGGAACCATGGAGATGATGAAAAGTACATGGAGACAAGCAATGAGTTGGAGAAGAACTAGCGAGGACGTCCAAGCCGAGTTGGAAGTCCAATCCAACTCCAGTTCGAGTCCAACTCGGATTTCAGGACCAGTATGGACTAAAATCATTGTCCAGGCCGCATACAAACTCCGTTTTCGACGTTCCACCCATGCACAGAAAGAAAACTTTGGCACCTTTCCAATGGCTCCAGTTTCACCTTAAAATTCCTTCTGGATCAACAGGAATCATCCAAACAAATTAATGTTCAGAATTTGTCAGCATGCTGTTTCCTGCATTATTGGGCCTTTGGGCCGTGTATCCAGTTGAGCCCATTAGGGGTGCATTCGGAACTACTATATACGGTGTTTCTATAACCGTCTAGGGTTTTTAGGTTTTACTTAGATTAATCAGCCATTGCAGTTTCACCGTAGACTGGTTTGTAGAACCCGAACTACTAGTACTTCATATTATCATCTGCAATTCAGATTGCGTTTTTACCTTGTTCTTGTGGAGTTCTTCGATTACTTACAGGAACAAAGCCTTCGTGGTGAGATCGACTATGTGAGAGTGTGGTTGATAACGACTAGACGTGCTGGTGTAGCTGCTGCGAGGTGACGATCGCTCATCGGAAGCCTCAAAACGTGAACGTCTTCATGTCGATCCAATCGAACCTATCAGAAGATCGGGCCCCTAGTCACATCAAGTGGTATCAGAGCGAAGGTTGCCCGTTAGGTATATCAATTTATCCCTATTTTTCCATCACCTAGAGTCCAGAAAAAGCAACAAAAAAATTTCGTTGTGTTCTTCATAGTTTTAGTTTTCCGCTGTCCAAGCCCCTTTGAGCCGTTCGCAAGTTTAATTTCAGTTTTGCTTGGTTGAGTTTGTGTCCTAGTTCGAGTCTGGTCACTGTTTTAGAGTCGCGTTCATGGTGTTTAGTCCGAGTTTTGCTTTGTTGAGGGAGCCTTCCGTGAGAGATCGAGTTCAACTCGATTTCGAATTGCAACTGCCTTGTGTTAATTACCCGCTTCGCAAGCTTATTAGATAGGTCACAAACCGCCTTGTGTTAACTGCCCTGCACCACTAGCCTCCTTGTTTCAGCCGCAAACTTATTGAGGAAATCTTGTGATAGCCGAACAGAGCAGAAATTGTGCAGAAATTTTCTAATTTGCTCATCGTTTGGTAAAACAGTCATAACTTTTGCATACGGACTCGGAATCAGGCAAATAAGTACATTCCGGAGATCTATAGAAAAAGTTACATCCGATCGAGCTCGCTTCTCTGGGTTCAGTGATTTTATCTTCCCCAAATTCAGCCTGGAAGATTGAGTTTTCGAGGTCCGAAGTTTTTTCGCACTAGCCATAAAGCGCCTTCTCCCTTGTCGATAGGTTACTCCTAGCACTATAATCATCAAAAGGCTTTCTGGTTTGTCTCCTTGGTGCTCCTAGTAAAAAAAGAAAGAGAAGTGTCAAAAAAAGAGAGTTCAAAACAAAAAAAACATATCGAAAAAAAGAAGAATATCAAAAAGAAAGGAGGAGCACTTAGAGATAAGCTTGGAAGATATTAGTGCTGAGTGGTGCTGTTTTTAGGAGTTGTTTTGTACTGAATAATCTAACACTTGTTCATTTGTGCCTGTGTCCTAAGAATCCTATGTCTCCTACTCTTGCTTGCATAGACTAGCTCTAGGGATGAGTCTCCGCCAGCGACTTTGACAAGTAATTGTGACCCTTATTCAACTTTGCTACTCTGTTCTTGAATTTTGCTATCCTTTGCTACTATAAATTATCTTCCGAGATCCACATACTTCTTATCAGTACAAATCTGACCTTTGCAATCGCACCTCGCTGTCGTCAAACATCCCACCACTCCAGTTGTACCACCTGCTTCAATTCGTAAGAGCTTAGTAAGACGTACAGAGAGAGTGTGTTACCACCTTCCATAGCTTCGTAGTTGATAGGGATAATACTCTTGTATTGTTTTCTATATTCTGCTAATAATGGCAGGTGACGTGAATGACTTCAGGAATCGTGTTTCAAAAGAGAAGATCTAGAGGCTACATAAGAAGATCAACGTAAATGTAGCTGCATTAAATACCATGCAGAGTGACATTCAGGCTATAGCTATGAACCTTGCTACCCTCACTACTAGTATTGATAAATCGACTAGACGTAAACATTTAGCATCTATTTCTTCGTGTGTTTCGCTAACCATGGCAGGTCACATCAAGGACAAACACGAGGTGAAGAAGTTGGATGAGTGCTGTACTATAGTTGCTACATCATCCTCAACTGCTGGAGGTAATATAGTGGCCTCTCCTCCTTCTTACGATGGATGTGGTGCAGAAAATTATATTGATTGAAAAGTCACAATTGATAAAATATATGGTCAATGTCGCATGTGTGAGAAATGAAAGATTAATAATGCCGCTAGTGTCTTAACTTCTCATGCTTCAATTTGGTGGCAGGATTTAACATTGTCATCACATGATAAATTTCCTCAAACTTGGAATGATATGAAACTACTTATGAGAGAAAAATTCGTTGCTCAACCAGATGTACCTACTTACAAAGATGAAAGGCATGCTTTAGAGGAGCAGGCATTGCACCTTTTCCTTTAGATACTAATATTTTGCAGGTATTTGAGAACAACCAAGTCAATGAGGAGGAGTACAATGGCGCAGATAAAGAATACATACTTATTGCTTTATGTACGCTTCAAGAAGAGTCACTTGATAATGAGCTTATATCATCTGAGGAGAGCAACATAGGTAAATTCGGTGATGCTAAAATTAGACAAGGTGAGTATACTCAAGATGAATTACAATTATCCACTAGTCATGTTAGTAAAGAGCAATCACTAGTAGAACATGTTGATTGTTTTATTGATCCATCAAGTACTAATTTTAAGCAAGTCGTTCACATTAATAGTGAAAATACTTTGGGTTATATTGAATTTGATGATCTTTGTGAGCTCAGTAACTTAAAGAAGAAATTATTTTGTAAATCTGATTTGCCATGTCTTATAAATGCTATTTTTCATATCTTTGGCAAATATAATGACATAGGACTATATTTGGTGAATAGAGTTTATGTATGTTTAGATCTAAAATATTTCTTTGATTATCCAAAAAATTGACAAACTAGCGAGCACTACTAGGACTAATCATGTCACATCGAGTTTCTCTAGTTTTAATTTAAAAATCCAGGAAAGTTTTAAAGACGGGAAGAGGTCAGATCACCCTCTGTTTCCACAGTACCCTATGTCAAATGCACCATGTGAGTACTTTGCTTCTTAAGAAGGAGAGCAAACTAACCTGCGAAATAAGGTTTCAAATGTACTCTCAACATCGTACATTTTCTGTCCTCATGACTAGGTACACTCAATTCATTGGAGGATCATTCTATTTGCTAAAGAACTGATGATATTACATGACAAAATTTTGTTACATTTACTTTCATGTATACAATTTTATGGACAAGACCATGCGTTACGTGAGGACCTATACAACTTGAAACCGAGGATGATTTGCAGCCAAGAAGGAGAGAATGATGAGTACATCATCAGCTAGGATAGGACCATGATTGTGAGCAAACAAGCTAAGGTACATGCTTTCTATGTTAGATTTATTTTTTATATATTTGAACCATGGATGCTACAACATGAGATGCGTTCATTTTCAATTTCAGAAATACTTACTTGGATCAAAACAAGAGATGCATGCATATGGAACTCGTGTATTATCATGGAAGTTGATTGGGGACTAACAGACGTTGAGTCGAGAATAACTCCAAATCAAGAAGGGGAGGATGATGAGGACATCCCTACCAATGATACAACCATCCCTACCAATTATACAACCATACATGAATACCAAGGACCAATTACTTGGGCGCGAGCACGACGATTAAATCTTCAGGTGAACTCGTTTCTAAGTACCTCATTGTATTACCTTGTGAATAAATTGCTACCTAAAATTATTATTATTGTTAGGAACCATGAAGATGATGAAAAGCATATGGAGACAAGCAAAGAGTTGAAAAAGAATCAGCGAGGACGTCCAAGCCGAGTTGGAAGTCCAATCCAACTCCAGTTCGAGTCCAACTCGGATTCCAGGACCAACGTGCACTAAAATCATCGCCTAGGCTGCATACGAACTCCGTTTTTAATGTTCCACCCATGCATGGAAAGCTAACTTCGGCACCATTCCAATGGCACCAATGTCACCTCAAAATTCCTTCTGGATCAACAAGAATCGTCAAAACAAATTGGTATCCAGAATCTGTCAGCATGCTATTTTCTGCGTTGTTGGGCCTTTGGGCCGTGTATCCAGTTGAGCCCATTAGGGGTGCGTCCGAAACTACTATATAAGGTGTTTCTACAGCCATCTAGGATTTTTGGGTTTTGCTTAGATTAATCTGCCATTGTAGTTTTGTCGTAGATCATTTTGTAGAACCCCAAACTACTAATACTTCATATTATCATCTGCAATTTAGATTGTGTTTTTACCTTGTTCTTATGGAGTTCTTCGATTGCTTGCAGGAACAAAGCCTTTATGGTGAGGTTGACTACGTGAGAGCGTGGTTGATAATGACTAGACATGCGGGTGTAGCGGTTGCGAGGTGACGATCGCTGATCGGAAGCCTCAAAACGTGAACGTCTTCACATTGATCCAATCTAACATATTGAAAGATCGGGCCCCTAGTCGCATTACTTAATTACTTTTACCGATAACTTTAGTAGATTTGGTTACATCTACTTAATGAGGCATAAGTCTAAATCCTTTGAAAAGTTCAAGGAGTTCTAGAATGAGGTACAAAATCATATAGGCAAGGCAATTAAATTTCTGCGATCGGATCGTGGAGGTGAATATTTGAGCGATAAGTTTAATGATCATCTAAAGCAATATAAAATTATTTCACAGCTAACTCCACCGAGCACGCCTCAATGAAATGAGGTGTCCGAGCGGAGGAACCGAACTTTGTTAGACATGGTCCAATCGATGATGAGTCAATCTGATCTTCTATTGTCCTCCTAGGGATACGCTCTAGAAACTGTTGCTTTCACATTGAATAGAGTTCCATCTAAATCTATAGAGAGGACGCCATATGAGATATGGACTAGAAAACGTCCCGGGTTATCTTTTCTAAAGATATGGGGTTGTGAGGCCTATGTAAAACGTTTGACGTCTAATAAGCTCACTCCCAAATCTAATAAATGCTTCTTTGTGGGGTATTCTAGGGAAACCAAAGGATATTACTTCTATAACCGAGAAGATGGTAAAGTGTTTGTCGCCTAGAATGGTATCTTTCTTGAGAAAGAGTTTCTATCGAAAGGAGTTAGTGGGAGCACGGTGCGACTCGAAGAGATTCAGGAACCACTCGAAAGTGTTTCAGCTTCTATTGAACCACAACTCGATATGTAAGATGTTGTAGAACTTGTTATGACTATGAGATATGGCAAATGGATGTTAAAACGGCTTTTCTTAATGGAAACCTAAGCGAGGATGTGTACATGACACAGTCTGAAGGTTTTATCGATCCAAAAAATGCTGGGAAAATATGTAAGCTTCAAAAGTCCATTTATTGAGCTGAAGCAAGCTTCTCGGAGTTGGAATCTTCGTTTTGATGAAGTGATCAAAGTGTTTGGTTTCATCAAGAATGAAGAAGGCCTTGTATTTACAAAAAGACCAATGGGAGCGCACTTGTATTTCTAGTCTTATATGTAGATGACATATTGTTGATCGAAAATGATATTCCAATGCTCGATGTTGTTAAATCTTTGTTGCGAAAATTTTCTCAATGAAAGATCTTAGAGAGGCAGCATACATATTGGGCATAAAGATCTATAGAGATAGATCGAGAAGGCTAATTGAATTAAGCCAGAGCACATACATTGACAAGGTATTGAAACGATTCAATATGCAGGATTCTAAGAAAGATTTCTTGCCAATGTCACATGGTATTACTCTCAGCAAAAGTCAGTGTCTCTCAACACCTGATGAGCTCAAGAAGATGAGTTTGATCCCGCATGCTTCCGCAATCGGGTCCATCATATATTCCATGCTTTGTACGCACCCAGATGTCTTCTATGCTCTAAGTGTTACGAGCAGATATCAATTAAACCCGGGTGAATATCACTGGACGATGGTAAAGAGTATCCTCAAGTACTTGAGAAGAACTAAGGATATGTTCCTAGTCTACAGAGGTGCGGAGGAACTCGTTGTAAATGATAACACCAACGCTACTTTCCAAACCGACAAGGATGATTCAATATCACAATTTGGATTTGTGTTTTCCCTTAATGGAAACGCAGTGAGTTGGAAGAGTTCTAAACAAAAAACGGTTGTAGATTCAACAACGGAGGCTGAGTACATAGCAGCTTCTGAAGATACAAAAGAGACTGTTTGGATCAGAAAATTTGTTTTTGAGTTGGGTATTGTTCCTAGTGCGTCCAGTCTAGTGAACCTCTATTGTGATAATAGTAGTGCCATTGCACAAGCCAAGGAGCCTAGGTCGTACCAGAAGTCTAAGCATATACTACGGCGCTATTATCTCATCCGAGAGATCATAGATAGGGGTGATGTAAAGATATGTAAGATGCACACGGATTCGAACATTGCCGATCCATTGACGAAGCCTCTCTCATAGCCTAAGCATGAGACGCACTTGAGCTCTATGGGTATTAGATACTTACGTAATTGAGTCTAGTGTATGTGAGAGAAGGTGTCTTGTCTAAGCTAATGTATTTTTGAATAATTGATTATCTTGTTCCTTGAATAATTATCTTTTACATTGATCAGCAAGTATGTGATTTGTTTGTGAGACTTTTTGTTTTATCATGATGTTATTTTAAATGATCCCTAATCTCATATCATTATGTAGAACAATAATGATTCATAGATTAGCACATTTGATTGATTGATGATCATGTTTCACGGATATGGATATGGAGATATCGAATCAGTGATGTGGACACATGTTAGAGAACATGTTGTTGGATAGACCCATCATAGATACTGCTGGGATTGTTATTCTTAATGTGCCATCAGTTATTATCTCAAATGGTGTACCTACAGAATCCTTTGATCTGAGATCGTCATTGATTCTAGAATGTGTCCTTTGATCTGAGATCGTCATTGATTCTAGAATGTGTAGTAACACACTTGGGTGCTTTCAAACGCTATTCCGTAACTAGGTAGCTATAAAGGTTGCTTTCAGGTGTGTTATGAAATATGTCATGGAATGTGAGCGATCAAAATGGAATTTACCCCTCCTAAATAACGGGAGAGATGTCTCTGGGTCTCCCAAGGTAGTTAGATTAGGAAAGTGCATGGCCATGCCACTATGATTAAAGAGTTAATCATGATTAATCCACTACTTGATCGAGTAAAGCATCGAGTTATTACAAGGGTGACACGAATCTCGCCTTGAGCTTGACTGATGTCGTGTGGTAAAGGGATTGGTGTGTGAGTATGTCAAGGTTCAGTTGATATGATCTTTTGTATGTATTCGAGAGCCAATATGTACCGTTTACATATGAACCTATCAGGTCATACGCTTGAGGGGATGGGATTCAAAGTTTGCAAGAATGAACTCTAGTGTAAATGGGAGATTGTTGGTCATATGCCCTAGAGGTGATTGACTTAGTGGGTTTAGAGACATAGTGGGCTCTAATATTAATTAAAGGCCTATTAGTGGGTTCTATATAAAGAGAGGCTAAGCAAGGGCGCATGGGCCAACTCACCCGCACAAAACCCTAGCCACCGC
>KE370772.1:328970-357822 GCA_000418225.1 Zizania latifolia
GACCAGCGGCGGCGCCGTCTTGGACTACAGTTGTGTGCAGGTAACCCTAGCAGTCTAACACTCATCTCGATGTAAATTGATGGCTAGAAACAGTTGAGTCTTAATGTCTAATGGGCCAATTATCCGGATTATCCGTATCTGAATCCGAATCCACCGGAATCAGCGATACCATATTCGTTTCCGTATCCAAAAAAAATATCCGTATCCGAATCCGTATCCGAATAAAAAAAATCCGAATCCGAATCTGTTTTTCCGGATACGGTCGGAAACTATCCGAACCACTTTCACCCCTACTTGGCTGTATGTTTTACATTGGGACATTGTATTTCTACGTCCTGCAAAGTTCTCTTACAAAAAGAAGGATAATTTTGGAAGAGTGTTTAATATACATTCTTTGAAGATGTTACCTCCAATTATTGTTTTTGAAAAGAGCAGGAGATCTGTTGATATATTAAGAAGATAGAGAAATAACAACGTTACCGTTTAGGCTAGACAGGACAACCAGAACAATAGCTCAAGGCAAAAGAGGAAACCAGCAAACATCAGGAAGAAGGGAAAACCTAGGTAGGGGAGAGATAGGCTCTCTAGCAAAGGAGAGCTGCCAGGGAGACACATCCTGCACTATTACATAGAATACTTGGCTTGGTGTAGAGGCGGCGTTCTAAAAGATGCGGCAATTTCTTTCTTTCCACAGGTTCCAGATAACATAAATGAAGACACCATTGAGGAAGCGATGACGGGACGGAGAGAAGGAGGAAATTTGACGCCAATGAACATCCATGGAGTTCACCTAGGTGGAGGGGTAGAGGGAAGGGAGCGCTTGCCAGATGGAGACAAATTGCCATACCTCTTTGGTGAAAGTGCAGTTGAAAAGGAGGTGAGCAGCTGATTCGTCTTCCTGATCGCAGAGAATGCACCTTTGACTGCAAGGCCAGCCTCTTTTGATCAGGTTGTCTGCTCTGAGGATTATGTGTTTGATGGACAACCAAGCAAAGAATCTACATTTTCCTTCAGCTCGCGCTCGCCAAATGAGCAAAGGCCAAGAGGGACGAGTAGAGCCTGCTAGCTGAATGAGATAGGCCGATTTCACCGTATAATCTCCATGGGCCGACCATCTCCACCTAACTTGGTCCAGGGCCGTAGGATCCCTGTGAAGGCTTCTGATAAGGGCCCAAAGCAGAATGATTTCTGCTAGCAAAGAGGGCTCAAAGAGGTGCCGAAGGCTTCGGATCCAATATATGTGGTTTTAGCCTTCTTGACTCTCTTTGAAATAATGTCATTTTAAAACTTCTATTCTTTCCTACCCATAGTAAATAATGAACAATTTATTTGAGTTTATTTCTTAATTTTTATATACAGGTCTAAAACGACTTATATAATAAATTGGAAAGAGTACTTAAGTATTGCAAACTCCTAAAACCTCTGCCTCCTTTATGTAGAAGGCTCCTACTCCGGACAAGACTCCAAGAGACGGAAACAATTGATAGTTTATAACTATTAATATAGCATAATTAATTATGTTGATTCTCGTGATAATAATATGTGATGGTCATTTAAGTCAATAATATATGAGCTAGAATGACAGAAATCTCCATTTCATTTCTGCTTTGGTTTCTAAAGAAAAGAATATGTTTTCGTTTATGTTTTGGATATTAACCCCTCTATTTCATATTTTGAAATGTACCGGAACTCTCTGGTTTGTTTCCATTCCTTACTGCAAATAGGAGTTACTCGATATTAGACGGTCCAATTATTTCAGTTGATTAAAGATTAAACATTCAATGAAACAGAGTGAGATGAATTATCAAAAACATTAAAATACCAAATACGGTATTCGACAGAATTTAAGGCGTGCTGAACACACCAGTCTACAAAAGGCAAGGTATGAAAAAGCAGGTATTTTGATGAAAATAGTTATAGAGTAAATTTTTACATTTATATTCGTAACAGTTAAAAAAATAAAAATAAACACACTGTAATATGCAAAATTAAATTCTAAAATTCAAAATTTACTAAAACCGGAGCCTGAAGTCCAACGAAGCAAGGCCTTGTTGGTTGAAGTTTGGTATTTGCAGCGCACTGATTCATAATTTTTAGTAACACAAAATAAATTAATAAAACACTACAATAGTTTCGCTATACAGCAACGGTGATGGTGTGCATGTGAATGTTGTAGAGGCGTTAGATTTAGGGTTAATTTTTTCTGTGCCAATATAATTTTTACGGTTTTGTAATATGTCATCGGTGTGTCGCTGACAGATGGAGGCCGCCACAGTCACTGACAGTGGTATTTTGCAAATTCTTGAAAATTGTAATGGCATGTGAGGAATTTTTCATTAGATTTATCATTTACGGATGAAAACGGATTGGATTCGAATGGATATTAGTGATATCATATTTGTTTTTATTTTTTTATTTAGACACTACTAGAGAACTCGTCTTTAGTATCGGTTGAAAATCCCCTTTAGTTGTGGTTTTTGAACCGGTACTATCCATCCGAGACTAAAGGAGTGACACATTAGTATAAATTATTCAACTGATACTAATACACCCTTTAGTTTCGGGTAGGGAACCCACCACCTGATACTAAAGACCAAGCTTTAGTAACAGCTAGGCTTCCCACCCAGTAATAAAGGTGTGTCTTTTAGTACCAGCTAGGCTTCCTATCTGGTACTAAAGGTCTTGTTTTTTATGTTTCATTGCTGTTTTTATTTACAATCATTGCTGCTTGTATTTAGTTTTATTCCTGTTTTATATACTATACATGACTCGTATATTCGTATGATATTTTATACACTGGTTTTAATTGCATCTAAAAATAAATATTTATTAATAAGATTCTGTTATATTTATCCACATAATAAATACTATTATTACAATATAATTATATATACAAAGTCATTGTACTTTGTGAAACAAACACATCTAATCACAAATAATGTATATACATAATCATATTTTATTGTGTGAAATAAAAATTCTTCACTTATAGTGGAACTCTCTTTCGGGACGTAAAATCTCATCGAGAATGAACCCGACGAGTTGTTCTTGAATTGCCTAAATACAGTCCTTGGGGAGGATTTCACATTGCATCTGCTTCAGCTGCCATTCGAAAATATAAATATATTAAATAAACTATTATTTGCTGATATATTGTACCATAAGAATTGGAATATTTGAACATTGAATTGGTATGATGTACTATCAACTCTTTTTTTGTGATCTCTTTCTTATGTACAAAATCACGTATGTACTGATAGACATAGTAGCCACACAAGTTGTTTCCATCCTTTTTCCTTCAAATCTTCAGCGGAAAAAATAAGTTATACGATTTTAGTATCATATATCATGAAACTAAGAAAATATATAATTTACATAGATACCCATTTCATGAAATGGACTTCAAGTTGCTCCTTATATTCTTCCCTATGGTGTTTACGGAACACCTTCCAAGTCCAGCACATTAAAGTGAATGGTGTTTGAAGCTTATATTCAATTAATCAAATCAATATTTAGTACCGGTCTATCTATTGGATGACAATACTTGCTAAATAATTCTAAGTAGCTTTGGTATGATTTCCGTGGTTTCTCCTTTGAATCGTATACAATAATTTTACTCCTCTATAAACAAATAAATTAGGTAATTACCTAATTAATTTGTTAGATAAGATAGGAGTACAACACATACAGTAAATACACTCACCTAAAATAGTAAGGTAAAAGTATCTTGTTTCTGTAAAATTGCTTGTCCAAGTAGCAGCATAATGTAACTAACATTTCTTTTGGGGCGGTTTGAACAAGCTGCTCATTTATGCACATTGGGTCCATAAAGCCCACGTCGTCTCGCAATGCTTTCCGTAATTCTTGCATGAGATCCTGCATGACACATGACATGTGCGTATGACGACATAAAATTAAGAGAAGAAGCTATGATATTTGACATCAATTTTAGAAAAGCTTGACTTACAAAACCCAGCAGCTAAGAAGCTTGCCGTCCAAAGTATTACAAGTCATACATGCAGTCAAAATTAATCTAGACTACATCGTCAGTCATGAAGTAGTTTTTCTTGGTGATTTTGACACCTAAAAGTTCTCTTTATTGCTTGGTCACCATCATGTACCACTCATGAAACTGTCGCATTTTCGTTGAGAGTTTCGTGAGCATGAAAGGTTACACAAGAGAATTGCCCAACTGATATTGCCATTTGAGGGGTGCTTTCTTTATTGGTGCTATACCAAAATTTCATCCGTTGTAAGATTAGTGTCATTCATAAAGGTCGCCAAGTCAAATAGTTTTATATCTTTTTCTTGTTGGCGGGAAGAGGACGATGCCTGATTATTCTTGATAAGCATACGCTTGTAGTCTGTACTGAGCTGCCTTTTTGGGACATGCTTGCTATTATCAATGAAAAATTGCCATGCCGCAGGATCAATCGGTAGCTTTTTCTCCAGCACCTTCTGTTTGAAGTGCTCTTGTACATGGCATTGCACAAGCTATTATGTTTCCTCGTCTATCCGGTCATAGGCCCATTTAGCTATCATGGTCTTTTGTGATTTACTAGAACTCTGCTTCTGTGTGCGGGAGATGGGAGTTTGTTCGAGTGACGCTTTCTTCATTTTTTTTCCCGGTGGATGAGCTGACTGACAATGAAGGCTTTCACTATGCAAAGGAGGAGGGCTACGATGCTTCTGCATTTCTGGCGAGAAAATAGGACGGCTCTACTCCTACATTTGTTGCGATGAAATAGGAGGGTCTGAAAGGGGCGAGGGTGTGTACTGCGGTATTGTTGAAGGGTCTCAAAATGATGTAACATTTACACCACAGAATGAATGTATGCAACGCATGTCCGATTGTGTTAACCCCATCTCCTCTAGGAATATCGAGATCTAGGTCTTCGTAGCCTTCAACTATGGCGACCACTAAGACTCTAGCATATCCACTTGGGATATCGCTCTCGTGAATTGTTTGGGCTTTCACCAGTTCAAAAGCCACCTTAATCGATATGTTTCTTTCTGGTACGTGTAGGTCACACAATGTTTGGTGAGTTATGTCATCCATAGGGTAATCTCTGTCATCCTCATCGGGGATCTCTGTGGAAGCACAGCTGCTACGTGCACGCTCAGTGGGGCTAGCTAGTTGCTCTTGCAAATTTAGAGTTGACGTTGAATGCATCTCGCTAAGTGTTGCAATTAATTGTCATTTAATTTCTATAGCCATGCCTTCCATTGTTGTAACTAACTTCTCTTCCAACAAATGGACCCTCTCCTCTTGTACCGCTTTGCTTTTCTTGTGGCTTCTATAACTGCCTTGGTCCTGAGGAAGGCCATACTTCGATGGAACCACGCCAACACCTCGCGTGTGACTAGGGTGTTGAGGATTTTAAGGTGCTCTGGTCAGCTCATCCTTTTCCCTGTCCGGGTGGAAGGTTCCTTCTAGGATTTCTTTGCGAACTTGTATCAACCTTAGGACTGGTTCTCTTATTGCATCGGAAATAATCATACGTCCTTCGTCTGAGAGTTTGCCCCCATGGCCAAAGAACCAGTTCTTCACATGTTGGCACCAGTCATATGTGTCTGTTGTTATGCCCTTCTTGATAAAAGCTTTTTCAATTCTCTTCCATATATGAATCATCTTTTTGTAGCCGGCTGGTCCTAATTTGTAAAAATATATTTTCTTGGCCACATTCAACTCGTTCTGACTGCTTGAGGTTTGCCCGATTTCTGACAACATGTACTTAACAAAGGAATACCAGTGATCCCTTAGTTTTGGGAATTTGTTGAAGTCCGGTTTCTTCTCATTCTTGACATAGGTGTTGAAAAGATTCTTCTTGAATGTTTGAAAAGGTACCACTATCTTCTTTAAAGCCTATTCTTTCACCTTATCGATTTTATCGGTTGGGAACTAGAAGTAAATCTTCAAACTCTCCCATAACATGTTCTTCTCCGACTGAGGGAGCACATGTGGATTGTTTTCTTATGTTGATTTCTAATGTCAGATGTTGATGCGCACGTTGTCTCTAATCAGAAATCCACACTGGTTTACAATCTTGGTGGCAGCATCGGTGGGAGTAAGAGGTTCACCGTTATCAACCACATCTGTGATGATCCATAGCCCCTCGATCCTTCTAGTTGGACTCCTTTTACGTACTTGACTCATCACTTCTGCAGGCTAGAAATGAAATTTCGAAGAGTCATGAGTCGTAGATATGAATTTAAAATAAATCAAGTCTATAACATTATCGATAAAATCGAAACAAGACTTTATGTTTTCTACACCAACTTTGGCCTAATCGTCAGCCTGCTCGCCAGACATATTGAGGTACACGTTAGTCTCTATGTCATTGGCCACTTGGCCTTGCACCTCTCCATATTGGCCTTCGTAGCCACTTCGTGCAATCTTCTCGAGGATCATTCTCTCAGCTTTAGCCTCGTCGGGAGTCATTTTACCAACTAGAATAGAGTTATGTTATCGCCGTGCTCAATGTTGTTACACAACGATTACATTAGTGTTCGATACTAAGGGTTTGAATGACTTGGATCATATACTATCAGGAAAATTTCTTAGACTATATACCAACACGAAAACCTACTTAGATCATATGGCATTATAAAAGGCCATAAATAAATTTACATCACATACATGCGCATTTCATTTACATTATATCATACATTAACTAAGTTCTCAACCATGCAGGAGGTACTAAAATGCACATTTAGTACCAGGTAGCCTTACCACTCGATACTAAAGGGTTCCCGCGCGAGGTTTTAGGAGACCACGCTAGGGTTTGGGAACCCTTTAGTACCCATAAATATTAAAACCATTTTTAATAAGTTTATTTACATATCATATGCAATTAACATCTTTAGTTTACAAATTAATTAATTACCAATATTTGTAACTAACTTGAAGGTTTATTATTTCTTAAAAAGTGCCATTACCATAATTAATTTATCAGAACAATATATTGTAGCGTAATTGTATATATTTCAAATTATTTAAATTAGTACAAGAATATTACTTTTTCTTTACAAGCATTCCTTCGTTATGATCGTGCCATACGTAGGGAGCATCCTCATTGCCTAATAGGATGCTTGTGTCAACCTCCACTATGAATGGCGACATCTTGTGATGTTCTTTACTCCCATTATTTTTCATTTCCCTTGAAGAACTGTGTCCTTTTGGCCTGTTTTCTGACTTGTCATTTAGCATTGCTCTTTTTCTGGCTTTTTTGGGTTTACTAGCCATGTCAGGCATATAGAAAACTTGTATCACATCTTTGGCGAGGACGAACAGTTCATCTCGGTATCCGATAAGATTGAGGTCAATAGTAGTTATTTCAAATCAATGTACGATTACACACCCTCCAGAAAGCATCACCCATTGGCACCGAAAAAGAGGAACCTTTGAAGGTCCATAGTCGAGTTCCCAGATCTCCTCTATATATGGTATTTATATGTACACCATAATTTTGGTTGGTGCTTTTGTTGTCTAGAGTCTCGTGTAAAATGTATACTTGTTTATCTTGTAACCTTGAAATGTCAAGATTGAGCATTATGGCCCCCTAGCCAACCAGGTCAGTTGATTGTCAATCGAGACATTACCTATGAGGTGCTGTCATAACCAAGCGCCAAAGCTATCCATATGCTAACATGTAATACAAGCCGCAGACTTACCAGGGTGTTTGGAGTATAGGATCTCCTTGTGCTTCTCGATGTATGGAGCCACCAAAGATGATTGTTGCAAAATAGTGTGGTGTGCTTTAGTGAATGAATCCATATCACTGATCATTACTGATTTCTTCCGAAGTGTGCCATTTCCTCTTAGCCTCTCCTCATGGCGTGATACAAGAACTCCAATAAGATTGATATCGTCAATAGGGTTGGTAGCAAGAAACCGATGATGGCCTGTGTACACGACTTTTTTGCAATTTGGCAAATACATGTTGTTAGTATCGTTCAAACACTTGATGCAAGCCATGAATCCCTTGATAGTCAGCCCTGATAGGTTACCAAGTGTAGGCCAATTATTTATGGTTACGAACAACATAGCTCATAGGGTGAAGTACTCCCATTTGTACTTATCCCATACATATACACCATCATTCCACATCAATAATAAATCATCGATCAATGGTTTGAGGTACACATCAATGTCATTGCCAAGTTGCTTTGGGCCTTAGATAAGAACTAGCATCATAATAAACTTTCATTTCATGCACAACCAAGGAGAAAGGTTATAGATAGATAGAATCATAGGCCAGGTACTGTAACTACTGCTCAAATCTCTGAAAGGATTCATGCCATCTGTACTTAGGCCAAACCTTATGTTTTTATCTTATCTGCAAAATCTGGGTACTTTCTATCAATATTTCTCTAGTAGGACCTATCAGCGGGGTGTCTCAACATTCCATCTTCCTTATGTTCTTTTTTGTGCGATCGCATCATTTTAGCATGTGATTTGTCTGTGAACAAATGCTTCAACTGTGGTATTATGGAGAAATACCACATCACCTTAGCGGGAACCCTCTTCCTGTGATGGTCCCCCTCAATGTCATCAGGGTCATCACGCTTAATCTTATACCATGACGTGCCGCACACCAGACAAGCATCTAAAGACTTGTACTCCTCGCCACAATATAGAATACAATCATTAGGGCATGCATGTATCTTTTGTATTTCCAATCCTAGAGGGCAAACACCTATTTTGCCTCGTATGTTGTTTGAGGCAAATTGTTACCATCTAGAAGCATATTTTTAATGAGTCGTAAGAACTCATCAAATCCTTTATCAGACATACCATTTGCCATCTTCTATCACAACAAATCTAGTGTTGTACACAATTTTTTCTTCCCATTTTTACAATCTAGGTACAACAACGTCCGGTGGTCTTCTAACAAGCGTTCAAACTTTTAAGATCCATTTCACAAGAAAAGTCATCCTCTACATCACACAATATCTGTCCTAGGTCATCGTCTTCCCCAACATTGGTATCTAAATAGGATTCATACTAGGTGAAGCCTGGAATGTTATTGTCATCCTATTCTTCATCATTATTTTCCTGTATAACACTATTTTTTCCGTGCTTCATCCAACAAATATAATTAGGCATGAATCCCCTTGAGAGCAAGTGGAAGTGAATGGTACTTGTCTTGTAGTACGCCATCAGATTCTTGCAATCTATGTATGGACAACATATGAAACCCGATGGAGGATTTTAGGCCTTGGCTGCTTTGAGAAAATCACATACACCATGATTGAATTTTACAGAGTGTCGGTCAGTGCCATACATCCACTGCCGGTTCATCTACATTAACAAGATTTTATCCCAATTAAATTTAATCATATTAGGAAAATTTAACCAATATCAAAGTAGATTTTTTAACCCAATTAAAGCATCTACATCGTGCGCAATGCACACAAAGTCACAATTTCTCAACTCATATCTCTGATGAAAAAAAAAAGATAATCCCATGGTTGTTCTTAACCAATGTACATATTACCGCCATTAACAAATGTACAAATGTACATATTATCGCTATTAAGAAAAAATAGAGCTCAAATGTACATATTATCATGCATGATGCATGCACAAAAAACATAATTTTTGCAACTCTCAAGCAAAAAGAATCAATCATAACTAGACAACTAGACAATAGATCATCGACCAATAATTTCACCACATTTCTAGATAATGTACAATTCTTAAGAACAACACCTAAGAAACAACCAGATGAATTAAGAAAGCTGTAGGAATCAAAGTATCACATTTCAGAAATCAATCACCAAGTTGATCTTATAGTAAATAATAGAGCTACTAACCTTCAAGCACCCACAAGATCAAAATCACCAAAAATAATTGAAATTTCGGTAGCTGCTATAACCTCCTCTCTGTTCGATCACCGGCACATCACAAGTCTCAAAGTATTGCATTTTTCACAAATCTGCCCGTATGTCCATCTAAATAATGTATCACATTTCATAAATCAAGCACCAAGTTGATATTACAGTAAAGAATAGAGCTACTAACCTTCAAGCACCCGCAAGCTCAAAATCACCACAAAAAATTGAAATTTCAGTAGCTGCAATAACCTCCTCTCTGTTCCACTCTATTCAATCACCGGCATATCACAAGCTACAGCAAATCAAAGTATCACATTTCACAAATCAAGCACCAAGTTAATCTTATAGTAAAGAATGGAGCTACTAACCTTCAAGCACTCGCAAGATCGAAATCACCGAGAAGAATTGAAATTTTGGCATCTGCTATAACCTCCTCTCTTTGCATCAGAAGCTACCTAGAGGTGCTATCGAGGAGCTAATTTATACTGTTCATCACGATAGTACTGGATTAGGAAAGCACCTAGCACTAATAAAGAGTTTTAGTACTAGGTTGGGAAACCCTCCATTGGTGCCATATTTATTAGTACCGGTTGGTATCCACACCTAGTATCAAAGCCCAAGTTTTTAGTACTGCTTGGGAAACCTGATCGATACTACTAAGTATAGTACCAGGTGGTTTCCCGACCTGATACTAAAACTCTTGATTAGTATCAGTTTTACCTACCCTTGACTTTCTCTCCGTTTATTGACCGCTGCAGGGGACTTTTAGTACCAGCTCGAATTAGAATGGGTACTAAAGGGGTGGATAAAGGCCCACTTCTGTAGTAGTGGGATTCGGAAATGGATAGACTTAATATAGATATGAAAATAGATACTATCAAATACAAATCAAATACAAATCAGAACGAATAAATTTACATATATTTATCGGAACAAGAAAACATTCTATACTTTCTAAGTACAATATATATATTAAAAATATAAAGAATTTTTATTACTTGGAGTCTTATATATATAAAGTAAAATGTTTTTAATTAGAATGTTTTCCAAATTAAGAATTTTTATAAATTTAAAATCTTTTAAAGATCTGCTTCTTTTTTGAATTCTCACAGAAAATGTTAGATTGTTCGAGCTTAGAAATCTTCCAATGTTCAAAATTTCCTAATTGTGAAAAAGCATTTTTCTTACCATTTCTATTTTTTCATTTCTCCTCTCTTTCTACCTCTCCTTTTCTCTCTTTCTCTTTCTTTGTTTTCCTTTCTCTCCTTACTTCTTTCTCCCTCTCACTCTCCCTCTGCCTGCTTAATTCTACGCAGATGACGTGGTGTGGGGCGGCGCGGGAAGCCATGGGATGGGGGGAGGGTGGCGTGACGTTGGCCGACACAACACGATTGTGGCATGAGTAGCCGCTGGGCAGTGCGGCGCTGGAAGCCGGTTGGGTCAGGTTGGTTCAAAACTCTCGGATGCCCTTTGTGGCTAGTGCTAGGCTTCCTAAAGATGAAATTTGTTAGATAATTAGGGAATTACAAGATTAATTTCCTAATTAAATAAATCATGACTGCCACATGAACTAGCATGAAACAAATCTATCGTACTAGTAAACAGGAATATCCTAACCATGATCTCATAAAGCATGATCAAGAACTAAAAAGGATCGCAGAACACGTACTGTATGCTTGTATACGAGGAAGCCATGACCAGTGCAGACTGGGTCCTGTTGGCGTCGGATCACAGAAGACGACGACCAACAATTGACGTAGATGAAAGATGCGTCGTGTTGACAGACATGAGCAATCACACAGAGCGCTTCCTAAAAACCTTATTCGCCCTCTCCCAGTGCTGGATCACAAAGGCAAAGGGTTCTAGAGACCTGCTCTCCTATTCATCGGTGCATGCCTACGTGTGGGATGAAGAAGGCAACTGTGGCGGTGCAGCAGCGAGAAGAGGCAAAACCCTAACTCAGATTCGACCTATTATTGTTCTAATTTTGGTGGAGGCCGAGCAATCGGTTTATATAGGAGAACTCCATGACCTCGTTTCACGATCGCGATCTCAACCGATTCAGTTTCCAAATTCCTAACTTGCCAATTTACTGAAAATCAAAACCGCAAAAGGAGGTCGTATCCCCGTAAGGCGACGAACTAGATTTTGGCGGACCAATCACGCAGGTGCTGTGCACCTATACCCTGGCCCCGACCCTAGCCAGTGTCCACGCTCGGCAAGGTGAGGCGAGCGAGCACGCGTATGTGGAAATTCCCTTCTCTCCCCCTATGCACATAGCTTAGTGGAGTGGAGACAATTCCACTATATAGGTTAGTCATCCTCTACCTGCACTAGCAATATGAGACTAAAGGTTTTTACCATCCTCTTGTATGACATGGGCCTTTGAGATTTATTTGGAATTTTTGAATAAACACATGTGCCTAGCCCATATATATTCCAACAATCCCTCACTAGATCTCAAATGCCCATTTAGAGATTTGCCTATTTTTCACTACTGTTTGATATACTAGCGTTTTAGCGAGCACTGATAAGTTGAACTCTCGCATAGAGCTTCAAGCTATGCTCATCCAAAACTTGAACAATAGACTATGCCTTGAATTGCATGTTTTATGTGAACAAGTTTCACTCAAAGTCATAACTAGTACCTGACTGCTAGTAGTCTATCCCACGGGTAGAGCATATGCGTCATACTCCCTGGTCTCTTCATGAGCTTGTTAGAGATCACCCAAGTCTCATAGACTGTGACATTAATAGTCAGACTCATATAGGTGTATTCTTTCAAGAATACTCTATACGACAACATCTTTGCTAATTAAAGCCAATAAAATGCATTAAAGCATGAAGCCAACATGTGTTATAGCATCTGAGAGTATTGCATCTTTACTTAGAGTGGGTTGGGAATTACTTTCCTCAGTTAACCAATAGCTTATTTTCTCCAAGTCCTAATTCATGGGATCTCCAATCACATAGGTTGGGTTGTTGCTATGGCAACTTATATGGGTCTCATACCGATCTCCCTCGATGCATTTTCTATCGCATTCCATGATAGCCTTTTGTAAAGTAATCTGCCAGGTTTTTGTCTGTTTGAATATAAGTCACACTTATTACTCCGGAGTTTCTCAACTTCGTGATAGACATCAATCTTCATTTAACATGTCTTAATGACTTCACATTATCCTTAGGACTGTTCACTTTGACTATCACAGTTTGATTGTCATAGTTCACAAGGATAGTCTGTTGGGTTATGGGGAGGCTACGCTAGCGTTAATTTCAAAAAATTTACCCCATTCGTCCAGAAACTATGCGTGTAATGGAATCATAAATCATTACCTCTAGCCACGAAACGCGCTAGGGCAGCGGAAGTAGAGTTGATGAATAGCGTTCTCGATCAGCTCCGCTCAGTTCCGTCCGTTTGTCGGCGATGAAGACGACGTAGTCCGGCGACCTCCACGGGAAGATCAGCACCGCAGTAGCAACAGCGCCTCTGTGGTATCCACAAGTACAGAGATGGGATCACTTCACACCGGTATGCTAGTACCACGCGAGAAGTTAGGGGAGAGATGGTCACAACCGGTGTAGCTAGGAGAGGTGGCGGCTAGGGTTAGGTCGAAGCAACAACCAACAACAGCCTTTTCGTCCTACCCCCTCCTCTCCTTATATAGTGCCCTATCATGGGCCTTTATTCGGTATTAAAGCCCAACAGATCTAATCTGTTCGTCTGGCCTGGAAGTTCTAGTTCAGGCCCAGAACTTCCAAAAATAATCTTCTGTATGAATTTATTTCTGTCCGAAACTTTCGGTCCAACGGAACTTCCGAAAATAACATTCTGTATCGAATTTATTTCGACCCGAAAGTTCTAGTTCCACCCGGAACATCTGGTTCGTCTAGAACACACCTTTCAGGCAGGCCCAAAACTTCCGGTTCCTCTAGAAACCGAAACTAGGTCTAGCTCAGAACTTCCGGTCTAACCGGAACTTCTGGATGCTCCAGAACCCGGAACTTTTGGCCTCAGACCAGAACTTCCGGTTCCCCCAGAATTTTCTTAGGCATATTTCCATCAATCTCCCACTAGCACAAGAGCCAATTGTTGCAAGCTTTAAATCCCATCCCCTTAAGCGTGTGACCCGATAGGTTCATATCCAAACGGCCGCTACCTGAAAACACTTTCTAGATCACAAATCAATAGCGGTACCTAGCAGCACATATTGACCCTCGAAAGCATACAAAATCAAAATCATATTTTCTGAACCTTGATATACTCACGCACCAATCCCTTTATCACATGACATCAGTCAAGCTCAAGGCGAGATTCGTGCCACTCTTGTGATAGCTCGAGACTTCACTCGATCAAGTAGTTGATTAATCATGATTAACTCTTTAATCATAGTGGCATGGCCATGCACTTTTCCAACCCAACTATCTCGAGGGGCCCAGAGACGTCTCTCACGTTATTTAGGATAGGTAAATTACATCTTGACCGCTCACATCCCACGACATGTTTTATAATACACCCGAAAGCAACATTTATAACTACCCAGTTACAAAACAGCATTTAGAAGCCCCTAAGTGTGTCACTACATATTCTGGAATTAGTGATGATCTTAGGTCTAAGAATTCTGTTGGTACACCATTTAAGAACAATTAATGGCACATTGAAATTAACAATCTCAGTAGTATCTCAAAGTGGGTCTATCCAACACTATGTTCTCTAACATGTGTCTACATCACTGATTTGATATCTCCATATCTATGATCTATGAAACATGATCATCAATCAGTCAAATATGCTAATCTATGAATCATAACTGTCCCACATGATGATATGAGATTAGAGATCATCTAGAATAACATCATAATAAAACAAAGAGTTTCACAAACAAGTCACATACTTGCTGATCAATGTAAAATATATTTATTCAAGGAACAAGATAACTAATTATCCAAAGTACATTAGCATAGACAAGACACTTTCTCTCACATACAATAGACTCGATCACGTAAGTATCTAATACCTATAGAGCTCAAGTGCGCCTCATGCTTAGCCTGTGAGAGACGCTTTGTCAATGGATCGGCAACACTTAAATTTGTATGCACCTTGCATATCTTTATATCACCTCTATCTATGATCTCTCGGATGAGGTAATAGCACCGCAGTATATGCTTGGACTTCTGGTGTGACCTAGGCTCCTTGGCTTACGCAATGGTACCACTATTATTACAATAGAGGTTCACTAGACTAGACGCACTAGGGATAACACCCAGCTTAGAAACAAATTTTCTAATCCAAATAGCCTCCTTTGTAGCTTCAGAAGCTACAATGTACTCGACCTCCGTTGTTGAATCTGCAACCGTTTCTTGCTTGGAACTCTTCCAACTCACTGCGCCTCCATTGAGGCAAAACATAAATCCAGACTGCGATCGCGAATCATCCTTGTCGGTTTGGAAGCTTGCATCGGTGTAACAGTTTACAACGAGCTCCTCCTCACCTCCATAGACTAGGAATATATCATCAGTTCTTCTCAAGTACTTCAGGATACTCTTTACTATCGCCAGTGACTTTCACCCGGGTTTGATTAGTATCTGCTCGTAACACTTAGAGCATAGGAGACATCTAGACGTGTACAAAGCATGGCACATATGATGGATCCGATTGCGGAGGCATATGGGATCGCACTCATCTTCTCCAGCTCATCAGGCGTCGAAGGACACTGGCCCTTGCTGAGTGTAACACCATGTGACATTGGCAGAAAATCTTTCTTGGAATTCTGCATATTGAACCGTTTCAATACCTTGTCGATGTACATGCTTTGGCTTAATCCAATTAGCCTTCTCGATCTATCTCTATAGATTTTTATGCCCAAATATGTATGATGCCTCTCCAAGATCTTTCATTGAGAAACTTTTTCGCAACAAAGATTTAACAGCATCAAGCATTGGAATATCATTTCCGATCAACAATATGTCATTCACATATAAGACCAGAAATACAAGTACGCTCCCACTAGCCTTTTTGTAAATACAAGGCTCTTCCTCATTCTTGATGAAACCAAACCCTTTGATCACTTCATCAAAACGAAGATTCCAACTCTAAAAAGCTTGCTTCAGCCCATAAATAGACCTTTGAAGCTTGCAAATTTTCTCAGCATTCTTTGGATCGTCAAAACCTTTAGGCTATGTCATGTACACATCCTCACTCAGGTTTCCATTAAGGAAAGCCGTTTTAACATCCATTTGCCATATCTCATAGTTAAAATATGCGATAATTGCTAGGATGATACGAATAGACTTTAGCATTACGACGGGCGAAAACGTTTCATCATAATCAACACCTTGAATCTGCCTGAAACCTTTTGCCACCAATCATGCTTTATAGATGTGAACATTTCCATCAACGTCTATCTTTTTCTTAAAAATCCATATACACTCAATAGGTTTTACACTATCAGGTGGATCGACCAAGTTCTAAACTTGATTCTCTCGCATGGATTCTAACTCGGATCTTATGGCTCTAAGCCATTTCTCATAGTCTGGTCCCATCACTTCTTCCAAGTAGATCTTAGGTTTATCATTGTCCAACAATAATACATCGTGCTGCCCCGTGGTTAGAAACACAAACCGCTCGGGTGCACGACTAACCCTTTTCGACCGACGTGGGGCTGGTGTCTCGACAACAGGTTCTACAACATCTTGCATATCGAGTTGTGGTTCAATAGGAGCTGAAACACTTTTCAGTGGTTCTCAAATCTCTTCGAGTCGCACCGTGCTCCCACTAACTCCTTTCGAGAGAAACTCTTTCTCAAAAAAACATCATTCCGGGCGACAAACAATTTGCCTTCTTCCCGGTTATAGAAGTAATATCCTTTGGTTTCCCTAGGATACCCCACAAAGAAGCATTTATCAGATTTGGGAGTGAGCTTATCAGACGTCAAACATTTTACATAGGCCTCACAGCCCCATATCTTTAGAAAAGACAACCCGGAACGCTTCCCAGTCTATATCTCATATGGTGTCCTCTCTACAGATTTAGATGGAACTCTGTTTAATGTGAAGGCAGCAGTTTCTAGAGCAAATCTCCACAAGGATAATAGAAGATCAGATTGACTCATCATTGATCAAACCATTTCCAACAAAGTTCGATTCCTCCACTCGGACACCCCATTCTATTAAGGCATGCTTGGTGGAGTCAGCTGTGGAATGATTCCACACTGCTTTAGATGATCAATAAACTCATGGCTCAAATATTCACCTCCACGATCAGATCACAGAAATTTAATTGTCTAGCCTGTATGATTTTGTACCTCATTCTGGAACTCCTTGAACTTTTCAAAGGATTCTGACTTATGCCTCATTAAGTAAATGTAACCAAATCTACTAAAGTCATCGGTATAACTAATGAAGTACTAAAAACCACATCTGGCTGTAGAACTCATTGGTCCACATACATCAGTATGTACAATGGCCAATAATTCATTTGCCCTCTCACTTTGACCAGTGAAAGGTGTCTTAGTCATTTTGCCAAGTAAACAAAACTCATATGTGTTAAACGATTCGAAATCAAATGACTCCAAAAGCTCATCTTTATAGAGCTTCTGCATGCGCTTCTCATTTATATGACCTAAACGACAATGCCAAACATAGGTAGGATTCAAATCATTAAGCCAATGCTTCTTGGTATTAACGTTATAAATATATATCCTCAAGATTCAGAATATACAAGCCATTCAATAATGGACAAACACCATAGAGCATACCATCCAAAAATATCGAACAACACTTGTTCTTTATTACGAATTCAAAATTGTCTTCCTCTAAACATGAAGAAGAGATAATGTTTTTACCCAAGACAGGAATGAAATAACAATTATTCAATTCTAAAACTAATCCTGAGGGTAGCGATAAAGAATAAACGCCGACGGCCAACGCAGCAACTTTTGCACCATTACCGACGTGGACATCCAACTCGCCACTTGCGTATTTCCTTATCCTATTCAGTCCCTACAACGATTTACAAGTATGAGTCATTGATCCGGTATCGAATAACCATGAATCGCTTGGACGAGTAGCAAGATTAATTTTAATAACATTTATACCTGAAGTAGAAGTCACACTTCCCTTCTTTTTCTTGAGTTCTTCCAAGTACAACTTACAATTCCTCCGCCAATGACCAGTCTTATGGCAGTGGTGGCAAGTGTCAGAAGTAGCAGGGCCAGTCTTTGATTCTCCAGCTGGTTTCGACTTAGTGCTCGAGATCACATCTGAAACTTTAGCCTTTCCCTTGCGTTTTCGCTTCTTGCTATCCTTCTGAACCATCATCACATGAATAGAATTCTTTTTAATGCTATCCTCAGTAGTCTTTAGCTCTGAAGCTCATATTGCTTATGAAGCTCAAAGGACATACAGGCAAGCATGAGACAGCTGACATCAATTGAATCGTTAGCATGCTTCTCATAAGTCTGCCGATCCACGGTAGATGCATTATCTTTTGGTTCATCAGGATGGGCTCCTCTAGAACATATTCTTTTTTCTCTTGTTTAAGAACAATTCTCAAGTTTCTATACCAGTCAATAAAGTTTGTTCCAAAAAGCTTTTCCTTTTCAAGAATTGATCGCAAATTAAAAGTGAAAGTGTTTTTAGCAGTAGGTGCCATGATCTATAGCAAAAATGTAAGGTTCAGCACTATGCTATATGAATCTTCTATCAAATAAAAATGCTCCACTATATGTAAAATGTTCGCTTTCCCTCCAACGTCACATAGTGGAACAAGATCCATATTCAACTAACTCCTAGTGAGCTTTGACATCACTGCTAGAAGATTAGTAACATAGGTAAGCAATAACTTGCTAATCACATCCTATGTGACTCTTGTTTGTTGGGGTGGGATCCAATGCCTCGACGCCCAACTCCATGCCCCAAAGCCCAAAACCGTTTTGATAGCTTTGTTAAGCAAACCAATTCTATGCATGTGGTTGTCTGACATCCACCCTAACTGGTTAAGATAAAAGATGACACCCTGCTTTGACAGACCCACCATACAATGATCAAAAACCTTTGTAGGTGCAGCTATTGGAAAGGGCATCAAAATTCTTAATTTTCTAAGGGAAACTATTCTAACATGGTGACGATGCCTACCACACGAAAACATGAAAGAATAGTATGACAGGAATATAAATGAACATCACAGGCAATCATATTAGCTGTGACATAGTATGGCACTTTTCACATGGTGATCTCTATCTCCATGGTTCCTGTCCTTCGGGTCATCACGCTTCAAGCCTCCATGATCTTATATCTGTCTATTACAACTAATAGCACTATACTAATTACATGAGTAGAAGCATCATATGTCGACGCACAGGTTGTACAACAATAGAATAGCCTTGGGCTGCAATTAACCATGACACGCAGGTCATAAAAATTACATGTATGCATCATATACATTACAAGGCCATACCAGTCACAACATTCTCTGCAAAAACAAGTTAGGCGTAGAATCTACACGTGACTGAATAAGACCCAGAACTTCTGGCTCAAAGCCCCAGAACTTCTGGTTAAAGGGCTCGGAACTTCTGAGTCAAACCCGGAACTTTCGAAATCAACCTTCTGTGTCGAATTAATTTTGGCCCAGAACTTTCGATTCAAACCCGGAACTTCTGAAATCAACCTTCTGTGTCGAATTAACCTTCTGTACGGAGTTTATTTTGGCCCAGAACTTCCGGGTCACACTCGGAACTTCCGAAAATCCGACGCAAAACTAATAGATCTAATCTATTTCCACCACATATCACCTATATGTGATCGATCCAGATCGAACACTACGCACGTAGGCTCTGATACCATTGTTGGGTTATAGGGAGGCTACGCTAGCGTTAATTTCAAAAAAATTACCACGTTCGCCCAAGAACCATGCGTGTAATGGGATCATAAATCAATACCTCTAGCCACGAAACGTGCTAGGGTAGCGGAAGTACAGTTGATGAAGCGCATTCTCGATCAGCTCCGCTCAGTTCCGTCCGTTCGTCGACGATGAAGACGACGTAGTCTAGCGACCTACACAGGAAGATCAGCACCATAGTAGCAGCGACGCCTCTACGGTATCCACACGTATAGAGATGGGATCACTTCACGCCGGTATGCTAGTACCACGCGAGAAGTTAGGGGAGAGATGGCCACAACCGGTGTAGCCAGGAGAGGTGGCGGCTAGGGTTAGGTCGAAGCAACAACCAACATCAGCCTTTTCGTCCTAGCCCCTCCTCTCCTTATATAGTGCCCTCTCATGGGCCTTTAATCCGTATTAAAGACCAACAGATCTAATATGTTCGTCTGGCTCGGAAGTTCTGGTCCAGGCCCAGAACTTCCGAAAATAACCTTCTGTACGAATTTATTTCTGTCCGAAACTTCTGGTCTAACCGGAACTTTCAGACCCGGAACTTCCGGTCTAACCGAAACTTCCAAAAATAACTTTCTGTATTGAATTTATTTTGACCCGGAAGTTCTGGTTCCACCCGGAACTTTCGGTTCGTCCAGAACATACCTTTTAGGCAGGCCCATAACTTTCGGTCTAACCAGAACTTCCGGATGCTCCAGAACCCGAAACTTTTGGCCTCAGGCTAAAACTTTCGGTTCCCCCAGAATTCTCTTGGGCATATTTCCATCATAGTCGGCACTGGTTTTTCAATCACAGGTAAGTCCATCAATAGCTCACGCATCTACTCTACCTCAACAGTTGCTGTGTCTAAAGCAGTAAGTTCTGCTTTCATAGTTAACCTCATCAAAATAGTCTGTTTGCATGACCTTCATGATATTATACCACCTCCGAGGGTAAATACATACCCACTCGTGACATAAAGCTCATCAGCTTCAGATATCTAGTTCGAAACACTATATCTCTTAAGCACAGTGGGTTGCCCAGAATAGTGAATCCTTTAACTTATAGTACCTACTAAATAGCACACAACCCTTTCAAGTGTATGCTAGTGATTACTACTTGGTTAGACATGAACCAACTCAATTTGCTCACATCAAAAGATATGTCAGGTCTCCTTGCGCTAGCTAAGTACATGAGTAAACTGATTGTCTGAGAGTATCTCAGTTGGTCTTTGGTAATTTTCTTATTCTTTCGAAGTATCGCACTGGGATCATAAGGTGTTGGAGAAGGCCTGTTGTCTTTATAGCCGAAATGGCTCAAGACTTTCTCCACATAATGGATTGCAAAAGTGTAATTCCACTCCGACCCTTAATTAATTTGATGTTGAGAATTACATCAGCTTCTTCTAGATCTTTCACATCAAAGCTCTTTGATAGAAAGGACTTGACATCATTCATCATCACATCAATGTTTGTGCCAAAGATTAGTATGTCATCCACATACAAACATAGTATAACACATTCACCTCCACCATATCGATAGTACACACATCTATCAACCTCATTTATGATAAATCCTGTAGAAGTTAAAGTTCTATCGAACTTATCATGCCACTGCTTAGGTACTTATTTCAGGCCATACAAATACTTTAATAATTTGCACACCTTGTCTCTTGACCCTTCACTACAAACCTATCCGGCTGATCCATGTAGATCTCCTCATCCAACTCTCTATTCAGGAAAGTTTTCTTTATGTCTATCTAATGAACGATAAGACCATATGAGGTAGTCAGGGAAAGTAATGCTCTGACAGTGGTCAGTCCAGTGACAGGTGAGTAAGTATCAAAGAAGTCTTCATTTTCTTTTTATGTGTAACCTTTGGCCACACGTCGAGATTTGTACTTCTCAATAGTACCATCAGACTTAAGCTTCTTCTTGAACACCCACTTACAACCCATAGGTTTATAGCCATAGGGTCGTTCAGTAAGCTCTCACATACCATTGGATAGAATAGAGTCCATCTCATTTTGGTAGCTTCTTTCCAATCAACTGTATGTGGAGATGCATATGCCTCAGCAATGGTCATGGGAGTGTCATACACAAGGTACCTAGTGAAATCATAATCAAAGGATTTTTCAACCCACTCTCTTGCTCCTTCTAGGAGCTTCACTATCATCCTTCTCATGGATATCCTCAGTCTGAGTGTGTTGTTCAGAAGACTCAAAATCAACAAGTGTAACATGTTTAGGAATTATCTCAGCAGAATCTAACAGTGTTATACATATCTTTCATAGGAAGCATATTCTCAAAGAATGTTGCATCAAGAGATTTTAAAATAGTATAAACATGCATATCAGGCACCTCAAATTTTACTACTAAAAATCTATAAGCAATACTCCTCTGAGCATATCCTAGAAAGACGCACTCCAATGTCTTAGGTCCCAGCTTGCATTTCTTCACGATTGGAACATTGATTTTCGCCAAACACCCCCAAGTGTGCAAGTAGGAAAATGATGGTTTTCTCCTAATTCATATCTCATATGGAGTTTATTCTTTATTCTTGTTTGGAACTCTATTCAGGACATGACATGCAGTCAACAAAGTCTCCCTCACCGTGCCTTTGATAAACTGATAGTAGCTAACATGGTGTTAACTAACTCAGTTAGCGTGCGGTTTTTCATCTCGTCAGCCCTGTTTGATTCGAGCGAATAGGGAGGCGCTCTCTCATGAATAATATCATGTTTCTCACAGAATTCATCAAAGATTTTGGGAAAATATTCACCACCATGATTTGACCTTAGACATTTGATCTTTCTCTTTAATTGATTTTCATCTTTGGTCTAATAAATTTTAAAGTAGTCCAATGCCTCATCCTTAGTTCGCAACAAATAAACATAACAAAATCTAGATACATCATCAATCAATGTCATGAATTATCTCTTTCCACCCTTTGTCAACAAACTATTCATCTTGAAAATATCAGAATGTATGAGTTCTAGAGGTGCCAAGTTTCTCTCCCCAGCCGCCTTGTGAGGCTTCTAAGGTTGCTTCGATTGCACACAACTATAATACTTAGAACATTTAGCAATTGTGAAATTATGAATTAAACATATGCTAGAAAGTCGAGACATCAAGCCAAAATTAACATGATATAAACGTGAATACCAAATACTCGCATCATCATTAACACTATCACAAATATGGTTCACTGACTTATTACTAAAATCTGAAAGAGAAAAGTGGAACAGGCCTCCATAGTCATAACCTTTATCAATGAATTGTCTATGTTTCGACATGACTAACTTATTGGACTCTAATACTACCTTAAACCTGTCCTTACACAAAATAAAACTGCCCACAAGATTCTTGTTGATAGTAGGGGCATGCTACATGTTCTTCAGCTGTATGATCTTTCCCAAAGTAAACTTCAGATCTACCATGTCAACACCATAAACAAAAGCATGTGACCCATTCCCCAATAGGACGGAAAAATCCTAGATGGCCTGGTAAGAAGAGAGCATAGAGATGTCTGCACACACATGAATATTAGCACCCATATCAAACCACCAACTGATAGTTTGAAAGACTTAAAGAATAGTAGGTAGATTACCATACCCATCCTTAATGTTGCCCATGGTCACCATGTTGACATTCTTGGATCCACTCGATCCATGATTAGCCCTTTGCCCTTTGTAGTCTGTACAATCTGGACAATTCTTGGAGAAATGTCCTAGCTCACCACATGTGAAGCAGTTCAACTCAGCTTTATTTTTTCTTTTTCTTGAAGGTAGTGGTCTTCACAAACTTGTTAGGTTTATTTTTTTCTTTTGTTCTTACTGTGTGGAGACTTTTGCACCATGTTTGTGCTAGTCTAGCCCTCACTTCCTTTCTCAGCAGTGTCCTTAGCCCGAGCTTTCTCCTCAACATCAAGAGACGCTATTAGTTTTTCAACTGATATCTCCTTTCTTTGATGTTTTAGAGTAGTGGTAAAGTTCCTCTATGAAGAAGGCAACTTTATAATTATGCAACTAGCCACAAACTTGTTGGGTAGAGGACACTTAACGAGGTCAAGTTCCTTCACAGTGCACACCACCTCATGAGCTTGTTTCACCATAGAACGGTTATTCACCAACCTGTAGACATGAAAACTCTCTATGAGGTATAATTCACTGCATACATCTGTTGCATCATATTTTGTAATTAGAGCATCCCATAACTCTTTTACATCTATCACAGTGATGTAAACATCACATAGACGATCAGAGAGCATGTCTAGAATGCAATCCATGAAAAGATTGTTGGTCTCCATGAACTTCTTCTGCTCATTAGCAGAAAGTTCACCTTCGGGTTTGCCAAATCTCGCATCCCATACATTCATAACAGTAAGCCAGAGACAGACCTTTGCTTGCCATCTCTTAAAATGTACGCCAGAAAACTTTTCTAGCCTCAGTGCATCGACAAAACAAGAAATTGAATAAGTTGCAGATTGCCTAAAGTAAGGTTTTTAGAATATTGGATAAATAGGTAATTGCAGGATTAATTTCTAAACTAAATAAATCGTGACTGCCTCTTGAACTAGCATGAAAAAAATCTATCATACTAGTAAATAGGAACAACCTAATCATGGTCTCATAAAGCATGATCAAGAACTGAAAAGGATCGCAACACACATGCTATATGATTGCAGACGAGGAAGCCACGACCGGTGCTGACAGATTTCTGTTGGTGTCGAATCACAGACGATGGCGATCGATGGTTGACGTAGATGGAAGATGTGTCGTGTTGACAAACGTGAGCAGTCACACAAAGCGCTTTCTAAAAATATTATTCACCCTCTCCCGGTGTAGAATCACAAAGGCAAAGGCTTTTGGAGATTTGCTCTCCCGTTAGTCGGTGCACACGCAGGATGGAGAAGGCTACAGCGACGGCGCAGTAGCGAGAAGAGGCAAAACCCTAGCTCGGATTTGATCTGTTATTGTTCCGATTTTAGGGGAGGCCGTGCAGTTGGTTTATATAGGAAAACCCTACGATCTCGCGTCATGATTGCGATCTCAACTGATTCGGTTTCTGAATTCCTCACTTGCCAATTTACCAAAAATCAAAAATACAAAAGGAGACCACATCCCCGCAAAATGAGGAACCATATTTCAGCGGACCATTCATGCAGGTGCCGCACCCTTCGCCCCTAGCCCAGGCCCTGCCCGGGCCAGTACCCAAGCCTTTCCTGGCCCATCGAGGCAAGGCGAGCGCACACGCGCGTGTGAAGCTTTCCTTCTCTCCTCCATGCACAAAGCTTATGGAGCTTATCCGTATTATCTGAATCTGAATTTATATTCGTCAGATATCACTGATATCATATTCGTATCTATGTATGGAAAAAAACTATATCTGTATCCATATCTAAAAATATTCATATCCAAAATACAAATCTATATTTTGAATGTTTTAGACAAAAACAATCCGATCTGTTTTTATTCAAGTTGGATGTATGGGTTACTCGCGAGCTACTGCAAATTTCGGTTTGGTCTCTCCATGAGTTATGCTTTTGCAGTGCTACTTCTCCATCGATTCTCTATGCGGACTTTGCTAAAAAATCGATAAAGACTTTCAATCGAACGCTTCCGTACAAATTCTACCATAACGAAATTTATAAAATTTTAAGAAAGCTTCTAATTTCTTAGCAACAAAAAATATTTTTTATAAAATTTTTATGTTAAAATAATAATAGAAAATTATAATATAAAATTTGCTCCAACTTATCAGGTTCTATTTGGATGCGTTAAAACTAATAGTAGTTAGCTAGCTAAAATTAGTCCATGTCTGTTTAGGAGAAAATTGGCTATTTGTCACTATCAAGAGTGGGCTTTGCAAAAATACCAATCTCATGATTGGCTTCGCAAAAATCCCACTCACTTGATCATTGGTAGTTTGATTTCTCAGCTATTTTTCATTTTAAGTATTTCTAAATTTTATTTTCTATTTTCTCGCGTGGGAAAAGAATAATTTGCCCCTAGCTGCCTCATTCCATTGTTCTCTGGTGCAATCCTCAATCGAGAGCAGAGGAAGCATCGCACCTCCCACCATGCACGACCATCATGCGCGCTCGCCGCTGTCCTCTAAGCAGGACCCAGATGCCATGGGCCGCACCAGGAAGTTGAGAGCCACGTGGAGGGCGACGCCGGTGGCAGCGTGCGGAGTGTGGCAGCAGCGGCGCGGAGGGTGGCGGCAGGACCCGGACGCCGTGCATGGCCGCTCCAGGAAGGCGAGCACCGCGTGGACGGTAGCAGCGGTGGTGGCATGGAGGGCGGTGGTGGCAGTGGCTCAGAGGTAGGTGGGACCCATGTGGGTTGAAAGTGTGTTGTGCTAATCGCTTGTGTAGGATGAAGATACATAAATATAGAACGGAATGCATTCATCATGTAGGGTTCATGGACCCACTAAAAATAAATCCAACAATGATTCAAGCGAGTCCCAATGATGCGGTGGCATATGAGCTGCGTGTACTTATATATCTGCAGTTAAGACAATATATACTTCTACCGTAGCACTCTAGGTAAGATTCTATTTCTAAATGTTTTTCTTATATGTTACATTAGAACCAAACATGTCCTAACCTATGATGATATGTATATATTTTTTACTGGGTTTTCCTTATAATTCAACCAGATATTAGCAAGATCATCATCTTTGACAGCCAAGATAATACATCAGCGTGTTACCAACCTGTCATTGATTTGATACAAAGGTAGATAAATATGTGTGCTTAGTAATCTTTTATCTTTGTTCTCTAATAAATTAAATCTAACATTAGATCACACACATATAGAGTATACAAACAATATATCAGGAAGAGTGTTATGTACCGCCCATACACGAAAGAATGGATAGTCTGACATAACTTTCCTTATTAGAAGCAAGGTCCGGACAATAATCTACGTGGATTTTATGTTATGGAATTCATATAGGGATTCACGGGAGATGAGGCGCTCGGGGTAAAGATGCTGAGGTATGAGGAATATTAATCACATTGATAACTATTTTTTATCCGAGATGGGCCGGGTTATAACGATTAATTTCTTCTATTTATATGTACTACTTCTCAAACTATCCACGGATCGGTTATTGCCTATTAAAATCAACGCACTTAAAGAACAATTTGTCAGATTCGTCAACGATCATATTATGTATCCACTAGGCGAGTATAATGCTCAAGAATCTGCGCGCTCAAGTGCTAATGAGACATCGAGATCGGAGCCTTCCTGTAACAAGAAACCATAGGCTACATGCTTATCATTTAAGGTTGCTTGTGTTTGTAAAAATAATTTGTCACATTCAAACCTTATGGAATCATTTATGTAAATATGTTTTGATATTTTAAGTTAATATATATTATATTAATTTGATTTGAGACTGTCTATATAATATTCGATGTAAGCTATATAAATAAATTTAGCATATATGTACATTTGTATATATAATTAATACAACGTGGTCTATATATAAAAATAGAGAGAAATAATCAATAGTGCCGGTTCATGTCTGGAACTGACAATGATACGCGCGTATCAGTGGCGGTTTAGTTTTAGAACCGAAATCGACACTGATACTCGTGTTCAGGGCTAGTTTCAGAACCACCACTAATAGCTATCAACTATCAGTTCTAATTAATCAGTGATGGTTTAGAATCATTACTGATAGCCATTTCACCCAACACTGACTGATGACAGAAACTATAGTAGCGTCCGCACAACCTGCAGCAGCCAGCGTAGTTGATTTGGCAACTAACTCTAACAAAACCACGTGGTGCAGCCCGCAAATGTTGCTTCGACGATGCCTATTCAAACAGCAATTCCTCCGAAGAAGCCTTATCCACAGCCATTACACATCACTTCTCCCGTTTCTTGGTTATCTTCATCGGAACTACGTGAGGCTTCTGTTCTGCGCGGTAGCTAACGTTTTTAATTTATCTACATTTATATTTGGCATGCTGTTAAGTTACTATAATGGTTATATATGTTATTCTTTTGGTGATTCTAGCACAAATTATAAATTGCATGCTTGGAATAATTTGAACCTGAATAACTTTTTGATTGTGTATAGTGTACTGTACCTTTATGGTACAATAATTACCTCATAAAGAGGTAAGTGTTTTCATTAATCGTAACCATTCATTATAGTTGAATATTAGAATTAAATAAAAATAAAAAGTTTATTAACCAGAATCTGTCGGTCGCTGCCCTTTTCTTTCCACTTTGATCCGGTTCTGCTAATCCCGTATTCTTTCTCCACTTTGGTTTGGTCCTATGTTTGCCTCTTGGACGCATTATTGTCTCGAGTGGGCTCCCACGGCCCGCCTGCCTTCCTGACGCCATGCACCTAACATCTTGTGAAGTTTATTATGCACACCAAAAATGTTTCCTTATGAAATTTTTCTTCAGCACGCTGCTTGGATAAACCTGGACCACACAGTACACCTTAATTATGGAACTGAACTGTCTTACAAAGACAAATTGCACAAGGAAACATTTCAGGTGTAGAAAAAAGCTTCACAAGCTTCACAAGAATGCTCTGCACTTTTTGTTAGAGAATGATTATTTATAAAGTATACTAGACTACTAGAGGACATCTAGTCATTTGTTTATTGGATGCATGTATATCAAATAATTATAAAAAATACACAAAATAGAATATTACGTAACAAATCTATTCAAAAACAGGCGTCTAACGTTAAATTCTTCCATTTATTCAAAATAAGGCCAGCGAAACTGTAGTCACCCTTCATCGTTAGATTTGTTATTTCTCTATTATAATCGTGTGGTCCCGCTACCATAGAACCCCATAAAAATTACATCATATCAGTGCCAATTATCTCCAAGTTGGTACTGAAGTTGTATCACCACCGATTTTAAAAATAAAAGCCATTAAATTTTTTGAACTTGAATGGAACTGACAATATTACGGCACTATCAGTGCCAGTTCCAGGCAAGAACCGGCACTGATACATCAGTGTCAGTTTGTGCCAGGAACCGACACTGTTGTGGCACTGTTTACATTTTATGATTTATGGTTTACGATTTAACCTTTTTAATAACAAATAATAAATGTTAAAATACAAATGTAGCATTTTTAATAATAAATAATAAAT
>KE370772.1:385275-417424 GCA_000418225.1 Zizania latifolia
GCGCGTGGCTGAGGGGGCGGTGCACACGGCCAGTGCGCACAGCACGTGCTGCACACCGGCGGCGATGGCACTGCACACTGGTGACGACGGCGAGCCTTCTCCGGCCATCCTCTCCATCAAAGATTGCAGTATACATGTCTTGCTCACCACTTGTTTGATGAAATGTCTCTAAGGGTTTAGTACTGCACTCTAGGTATTCGATTAAATGTTTACATGCACTTGATTTTCAGTTTGCACTAGGAATATCTTCTCAAGTGTTCTAGTGTATATCAAGTGTTTGTAGATTTGCTTGAGAGGATCTGAGTTGCATCTGTGGCTCTTTCAAGTACTCGATAAATTTCTGAGAGATAGTTTTACGAGTATTGTTCTTTTATATGAACGTCTATCTTTCTTGTGAATGCACTCCGATCAGTACTTGGGTTGTTTTTAGTCGTGATGGCTGAGCGGTATTTTGGTGGAGTTTTTGTATCAACTTGCCTAGAGTGACTTTTCTTGCACAGCCTCGCACTGAAATTCATCAAGTCACTCACAAGTTTGTTACAGGAGTTTGAGGATTTTAATTTATCCGCTGTGTTTTGTTTTGCGCCCATTCACCCCCCCTCTGGTCGCTAGTTTCGATCCTACAGCGCACAATCATCATCAGGCCATCAAGTTAATTCCAGGGTCGGACAAAGAAGATTTGGCTTTTATCCGGAGTGTCGATGCCATCAGGAGCAGAGCGGCTGAGACTATCGTCCCTTATCTGGCCTGAAAACTCTTATAATCTTTTGAATTTCTGCCATCAGCGACAAACATGCTTTCATATGTCATTGGAATTCCAAGACTTCTTCTGACGGATCGGCTGGGGCCCAAAAACTCTTGGCTTTTACGTTGTAAATTTATGTCTAAGGACGATGAGTCTCATCGGCCGTTTCTTAAGGCGATACTTTGTATCGGCTACTTGATTTTTTTTGCTTCCGTGTATACTTAGGCATTTATCCATATACTCGGGTAGTACCGCTTTAAGTATTTTTTGTTTAATGCCTTCCCGAACAGTTCTCCTTCTAAGCTCTTGAGTAGATAAGCGTTACCGGGAACCGCTCGATGTATCCGATAAGGCCCTTCCCAATTAGGTGACCATTTTCCGAACCGATTAACTTTAGACCGTACTTTGATCGGACTCCTTGACTTCCATTGACCGTACCGAAACTTTGTTAGGCTTGGGCCGGCCTCACTAAATTTTACCGTTAACAAATACAGAAGTGGCATTTTTAATAATAAATAATAAATGTTAAAATACAAAGGTATCTTTTTTAATAATAAATAATAAATGTTGAAATACAAAGGTAGCCTTTTTAATAATAAACAATAAATGTTAAGATACAAATATAGCCTTTTTAATAATAAATAATAAATGTTAAAACACAAAGGTAGCCTTTTTAATAACAAATAATAAATGTTAAAATACAAAGGTAGCCTTTTTAATAATAAATAATAAATGTTAAAATACAAAGGTAGCAGGTATTAATAATAAGTTTGAAAATATATTTCAGTGCTGGGTTCTAGATAGAATCGGCACTTTCAACACTATCAGTGCGGTTCTATATAGAACCGACACTGAAAAACTATTAGTGTTCGTTCTATATGGAACTGGCACTGATAGGGACCTATCTCTGCTGGTTCGTCTATAGAACCGATAGTGATAGTGTTTGTATATAATCCGCGTGGGACTTAGCCATTTCTTTCCCATCCGCACTTGTCTCCATCTCTGCCCTTCCAGCTGTCTCCGACTCCGCCCGTCCGTTCGCCGTCGCGTACGCCACGTCTGACCGTCCGGCTGCCTTCGCCCATCCAGCCGCAAACCATATCTAACCGTCTAGCCACCTCTGACCTTCTAGCCGCCCCTGACAACACCCGTCCGGCCGCCTCCGCATCCACTCGATAAGGTTTGACTTATGTGCCTCCGCTTTGATTTAGATATTAGGTTTTAGGAGCTCTTATCAATGTGATAATGTGGCCGCCGCTGGAGAAGAAGACTAAGTCTGGCCATGCGCCTCCTTTGCAGCTTGCTCTGATAGTCTGATGTAATGTGATGAAGAATGCCACTTAGTTCAATTGGGTGGATCTGCTAGTTATTTTTGTTTGGCCAGCATGCTTGCTTGGTGTGTTTGTTGATTAATCTAGCCGTTTTCTCAGTTATGGTGACTCATTGTTGATGACTCTGCTCTTCCTATTCCTGTTCACTCGGTGACTAGGTGTATGTGATGTTGTGGACTTGTGGTCGAGGAAAGCAGATCCATGTTTTGGAAATTTTATGTCTTAGATGTATATCTAAGTAAAATAAGGCATATTTCTGTAATTGGAACATCCTTCCACTTTTCTTAATGCCTAACCCTAAACTAATGCTATCTCCTATACCCTAAGGCCTATACCATAAACTTATACCCTAATCCTAAACACTATATCATATACCATATACCCTATACACTATACCCTATACACTATATACTATACCCTATACACTATACACTATACCTTATACCCTATACCCTATACACTATACCCTATACCATGTACCCTATATACTATACCCTATACACTATACACTATACCCTATACACTATACCTTATACCCTATACCCTATACACTATACCGTATACCCTATATACTATACCATATACACAATACACTATACCCTATACCCTATACACTATACCCTATACACTATACACTATACCCTATACCATATACAAGTTTGTAAATTTTACAAGAATTTATTGAACCTTATGAGTACTTATGAATTCAGAATTTTTATGTAGGAATGGCATCCAAAAAGTCAAGCCGCCATACACGTGCTCGCCCCACCCCTGCTCCGATACAAGGCCCCGCCCCCTTTGCCCTACTAGAAGCACCAAGACAACATGAGCCTGCAAATATAGATCTGAATCCACTATGAGATGAAGATTGCAACCCAAGTTTTTCATCAACTTGGCAGACATAGTACCTCAGCTAGATGTTGAGCTTGAGACGGTAAACAATCCACAACAAGAGCATGTTGCTGATGCAGTCAATGAGCCAGAGGAAGGTGCCGATCCGATAAATGGGCCAGACGAGGGTGCTGATCCTACAGTGAAAGATGCAGTAAGCCAAGAGAGGAGTGGACATGGTCCCAGTAGGATGCCTGTTGGACGGTTCGTAATAACAGAGATTAATTCTGTTGGGGAGCCAACAAGACCAAAAAAATGTTTTAGGGCCGTACAAGACAGCCATAAGGTACCTCATTAGAGATCATGTTGCAATCACGTTTAAACTTTGGAGAGGCACGGAAAGTAACATGTGGGTGGTTCCCAATGATGTGAAAAACTTTATGTGGTGAAAACTAGGGGTGAAATTTGAATTCCCCAAATATAGCAACATGGAAAAAGTTAAAAGTCATGCCATATCAGTAATGGGAACAGCATTGAGAACATTCAAGGGAAAGCTATAGAGAGAGTACTACTTGAAGGGCCAAACACCTGATTGGGGTAACTACTCGATGGTTGAGCCATTCTGGGAGAATTCATTGAATATAGAAAATTAGAGAAAGCGACAGAATTGAGTAAAGTAAACAAGGTCAACTCTCAAAAGAACTTATGGCCGCCACTATCACAGAAAAGCACTTTAGTGATGGGTAATAATGTACATTAGTGACGGACATGTCCCCTGTCACTCTTATCACGTCAGTAAAGCCTTGTCATTAGTGATGGGTAAACACCCATCACTAAAGGGTCCCTCCAAGTCTACGCCGCGTCTGGCATGACCCCTTTTAGTGACGGGTGAATATGGTGACCCATCACTAAAGGTCAAACTATAGTGACGGGGTGTACCTAACACCCGTCACTATTGGAAACCTTTAGAGACGGGTCTCAGTGGCTACCCATCACTAAATTGGGTTATGTCGGACGCTAGTGGACCTGGAGGGACTCTTTAATGATGGGGAGCAACATAACCCGTCACTATTTGGGGGCCTCTTTAGTGACGGGTCATACCATGAACCGTCACTAATGGGGGTGCCCTATCTTTAGTGACGGGTCAGACTTAGACCCATCACTAATAATGCAATATTACTGACGCGTGTAAAACAGTCCGTCACTACAAGTGTATTACTGACATGCGTCTTTGATCCTTCAGTAAAGCTCCATCACTAAATATCGTTTCTATGGTTGTGTGCACCGTACCGCCTCTCGTGGGTACGTGACGAAATATGATGAGCGAGACAATATGGAAGAACAACTTGCCCAAAGTGGTGTCGTACCTACAATGTCTGAGTAGATAACACGAGCAAAACACTTCTTGTATGCGAGAGGTGTTACTTTGTTAGCCGAGGACAACCTTACATTCAAGAACGATAGTGTACAACATGTATCATAGAGAATGGCATATGCTCATGCCCAGTCTTCCCAAGGCTCAATCAGGGTAGATTGAGAGAAACACCAACTTACGGTAGCAGTTGGAAATAAAGAGCATCAAGGGGGCACCAGGGGCAAAGGAATGATTACTTAGAAAGACGGGTTCATAGAGGATGAGGGCACCTACAGGAGCCAAAGAAGAGGGAAAGAGTAAATGGATGAGATGATGTCTTTGATGCACCAACAAATGCAGAAAGAATGAGCAATGATTGATGCTAAAATAACTGAAGTACTCTGGCAGCATGGTATTCACCGAGAGGACAATATCCAAATGCTGATTGATGCTCGTCGAAGTAGTTGTGCATTAGCGGGGTTTGTTGGCATACAAATAAATTAGTATTTCATGGATGAAATCACTAAAATCAAGGTCTACAAATTTGCCATACCCACAATGAACATTAACACGATGATAGCAATGGGGTAGGTTGACTAGTGCATAGCAGTGGCACCTTCAATGATGCACAAATAGCGAACGGATATACCAAGGTTGATGTCGACTCAGTAAGAAAGGCATACTGTAAGATTGATATGGAGTATGCTAGTGAGACAGGCTTCAAGAGGCTCGGAGGTAACGTTGGAGGATTCATGTTATCAAAAAAATAGTTCATACTTTTTGAAGATGAGACAGACGAATCATCTGATAGAAGCTCGAACCAGCATGGAATTATGCCACGTCTATGGGATCCACTTCCACCACAGAAGGACCCAACTCCAACACCGATGGAGCCAGCACCACCACCAACAGAGCCAACTCCACCTCCACTTCAAAGGAAGCCAACGCCACCTCCAAGGGAGCCAACTCGACCTCCACCTCCAAGAGAGCCAATGCCACCACTGAGGCAGCCTAAATCAAAATCTAGAAGTGCATTGAAGACGAAGTCGACCTCCTCCTAGGCCCCAGTAACAAAAAGGGCACCCAAGAAGACAAAGATAGCACAAAAGTTGCCTTACGATCGAACTGATGAGGAGACAGATGCTGTGGTGGTTGCCGCCATGAAGGAGTTTTTCAAAAAGTCGGCTCCTAAGAAGCCAATGTCAATTCCCGAAGCAACAAAGAAGTTTTTCGTGGGTATGGCTATACCATCGGTTGAAACCAAGCGCAAATCAAATTACGAGCGCATCGGTAAGAAGATTAATAATAAATGTTAAAATACAAAGGTAGCCTTTTTTAATAACAAATATAGCAGGTATTAATAATAAGTTTGAAAATATATTTCAGTGCCAGGTTCTAAATAGATCTAACACTGTTAAAACTATCAATGTCAGTTCTATATACAATCGGCACTGATAGTGACACATCAGTGCCAGTTCAATATAGAACTGCACTGTTAGGAGACTATCAGTGCCAGTTATGCTATAGAATCAACACTGATGTGTGCTCTTATATAAGCTCCGAGGACTTAGCCATTTTTCCCCATCCACACTTGTCTCCTCTCGCAGTCGCCGTCTCCACTGTCTCCTCCTATGCCTTTGCCACCATCGTCCAGCCTTCTCGATTGATGTCATCCTAGCCACCACCGACTCCGCTCGTCCGCTCGCCTTCACCGACGCCGCATCCGACCGTCCGGCTGACTCCACCCATCCATTTGCTTTCGCTTACATCGCATCAAACCGTCTGGCCAACTCCACCCGTCCGCTCGCCTTTGCCGACACCACATCCAACCGTCCGTCTGACTCCACCCATCCATTCGCCTTCACTGATGTCACATCCGACCGTCCGGCTGACTCCACTCATCCATTCGCCTTCGTCGACGCTGCATCTTACCTTTTGGCCACCGCCGACTCCTAGCCGCAAGCAGTGAGCACCCTTTCGTTGTTTGTGCTCCATGTACGATTTACATGTTTCAATGTAGGCTGTAATGCTTCCGCATTAGGTAATTGGCGGAGTCCCCACGCAGGGGAAGGCTTGATGGTTTGGGGTTTTGGTTTGTTGCAGGCTGTGGCAGACAAAAGTTGTTAGACCACTGTAATGCTTGACTAAATTGTGCTGAAATCCGTATGATCTGTTGGTTTTTAATTCACGGGGGTTGCTACTTTGAAATAATGATGCTATTGCTTGGGCTTGTGCATTACTATATGATTGTAGGGATTGTGTAAAGATTACAGGTTGTAGAGCACATTTCACTCATATGCTAGGAAAAATTATAATTGTCATCTGATTGGGTTTTCTCTATTCTGTTGTAAACTGTTGATATTCATAGTTTAAGTGCTAGTTAGAATTCTTGAATGGAGCATTCTGGATTTTTTTTTCCAGCAGAAATTTTATATGTGAAGTAGAAAAAGAAGAGTTTATATGTGAAGTAGAATTCTTGAATGGAGCATCACAATAGAGTGGCATTGTAGTTAAGTTCTAGATGCTTGGCACTTCATCTAGCAAAATAAAATTAACTAATCAAACAGATGAGAAGCAGATGAGAAGTAAGAAACACCCTTGTTTCCTATCATAGTTGCCTCTGTTAAAGATCCATGAGTTTGTAATTAGTGATAAATACTTTAAACTGCACAGGTATAGATTCTGATTCTTTTGCCATGATGTAGGTGCTATCTGAAGATTAGTTTACTTGTGGTTGATAGTAAAATGTATAAATGTGTGAGCTGATTAATTAACTTGGTCGATCTACAATTTTGGAGGTTTAGTTGATTAATGTATAAATGTTTTTTGAGGAGAACCACTTACAACGAGCTCTACCTCACCTCCATAGACTAGGAACACATCTTTAGTTCTTCTCGAGTACTTTAAGATATTCTTTACAGCTATCCAATGACTCACCTAGATCTAATTGCTATTAGCTCGTTATGCTCAAAGCATACGAGACATCTAAACGTGTATAAAGTATGGCATACATAATCGATCCAATTATCGAAGCATATAGAATCGCATTCATCTTATCTCGCTCATTAGATGTACTCGGACACTGATTTTTGCTAAGATTTATGCCATGTGACATAGGTAGGAAAACTTTCTTGGAATCCTATATGTTGAACCTCTTCAACACCTTGACAATATACATATCTTGGTTTAATCCGATTAGCCTCCTTGATCTATCTCTCTAGATCTTAATGCCCAAAATATATCCTGCCTCTCCTAAGTCCTTCATAGAGAAACTATTTTTCAATGAAGACTTAATAGATTCAATCATAAGTATATCATTTCTGATCAATAATATGTTATCCACATATAAGATCAGAAATAAAAGCGTGCTCCCACTAGCCTTTTTGTAAATACAAGGCTCTTCTTCATTCTTGATGAAAAACTAAACCCTTTGATCATATCATCAAAACGAATATTCCAACAATAAGATGCTTGCTTCAATCCAAAAATTAATTTTTGCAGTTTGCATATCTTTCTAGCTGATTGTGAATTGATAAAACCGGTCGGTTGTGTCATATACACATCCTCACTCAGATTTTTATTAAGGAAAGTTGTTTTGACATCCGTCTGCCATATTTCATAATCAAAATATGCAACAATCGTTAGAATGATCTGAATAGACTTCAACATTGTGACGAGCGAGAATGTTTCATCATATTTCTATCTCTGTCTATCTTTTTTTTGAAAACCCATTTACACTCAATGGTTTTAACACCATCAGGTGGATCAACCAAGTTCCAAACTTGATTGTCATGCATGGATTCAATTTTGGATCTCATGGCTCCAAGCCATTACTTAGAGTTTGGTCCCACCATAGCTTCTTTATAGGTCTTAGTTTCCTCATTGTCTAATAATAATATTGTTAACATTATGCCTTAGAGTCAACATGAAGATATTGTACTATGCATACTATGTTTGTGAAATATTGGGTTGCTCCTTTAAATAGACTTTGTCATTATGGATCAACAAGTACATGACTTGTTCATGAGACTCATAATATAGCTATTTCTAGATGATCCCTGATCAGATTTAAGTCATATGTGGAACAGATATGACTAAGATCATCATATGTATTGCTTGATGATCATGTCTCATGGATCATGGGTATGGAGATACCAACTTAATAACATGGACATATGTTGGAGAACATATATTAGATAGACCCACTATAAGACAATGTTGAGATTCGATGTGTCATCAGTAGGTCTCAGTAGAGTTTTTGCAAAGTCCTTGGACCTGAGATCGCCATGGTTCCCAACATGTGTAGTAGCTTACTTTGGGACTACTAAACACTATTTCATAACTAGGTAGTTATAAAGTAGTCATCGGGTCTACTATGAAACATGTTGTGGGATGTGAGTGATCAAGATGGAATTTATCACTCCTTATGAGAGAGATATCTATGACCCCTCGATGTAATGGATTATAGAAGTGCATGGCCATGTCAATGTAATTAAGGTGTTAATCACATGTTATAATTCAATATGGAGATTGAGAGAGATTGAACTATTGAAAGGATGACACAAGTCTCACCTTGTGCTCGATCAATATCATGTGGCAAAGTGAATTTGTACATGAATACATTACAAGGTTCGGTCGATATGATCTTTATATATACTTGGGTTAATATTCTTTGCTAGAGGCCGCTATTAACGGAGTATTGGAAAGGAGTTTCCATACGTTAACCAAGCTAAACCTACAGGGTCGCATACTTAACGGGTTGGAACACTAGATTTAAATAGGATTTGAATCGGGCTCAGTTTGGATAGAGATCCAAATAGTTTAGATAGAGATCCAAACAGATTGGATAGAGATCTGAGTAGAGTTCTGATTGGGCCTAGATGGGCCCAAGCTCGGACGTATATATATGAGGGTACAGGGTGCAGGGAAGGTGTGCAATACTCCTATGCCTTTTTGCTGATACGCATGTTGTTGCATTTTTCATTCTAACTATTAGCCACCGAGAGCAAACCCTAGCCGTCAACTCTCGAGCCCAACCTCGACACTGACTGCCTGAGTGCTAGTACACTACCTGCTGGCATTCCACCCCTCGATGTATAGATACCAATAGAGACGTTGCTCTATTGCTTCGCTCTTCGGCATTGGCATCGGCATCGCTGATCGGATCAGTAACGTCATCGGCTTGGAGGATAGGAGGTCGGATGAAGAATTCCTGACCACGTTGATCGGCTTCCCGACCACATTGGCACGCACGTGTTGGATCGGTTCGCTACTCCAACACTTCTTCCACTACTCTACGTGCTTGAGATAATGATCTATGGTCCCTCTCTAGCAAGATTTCCTGGTGTGTGGTAGAGAATTTTTGTTTTTGGCTGGCATAGTCTCTGTGTTCCCCTACATATCCTATTCCCGAGTGGTCGAGAACATATACCTCTTAGGTACTCGGTGTGACCTCTTTGACCTATGTGGTGGTGATGTATTTACAACAGGTTCTTTAACACTTTGATCATCCTGTTGTGGTTCTATGGGAGTTGAAACATTTTCAGGCATCTCTCGAACCTCTTCAAGATGCACCGAGCTCCCATTATCCCTTCTCGAGAGAAACTCTTTCTCCAAGAATAACCATGTCAGGCGATAAACACTTTGCCTTATTCTTTATTATAGAAGTAATATCCTTTAGTTTCCCTAGGATACCTAACAAAGAAGCACTTGTCTGATTTAGGAGTGAGCTTCTCGGACTATAAACGCTTTACATAAGATTCACATCCCCAAATCTTTAGAAAAGACATTAGAAGGACGTCGTTCTATCCATATCTCATATAGAGTCTTCTCTATTGACTTTGATGGAACTCTATTCAGTATGAAAGCGGTTGTTTCAAGAGCATATCCCTTGAAGGATAATGGAAGATCACATTAGCTCATCATTAATCGGACCATATCTTATAAGGTACGATTTCTCTGCTTAGAAACCTCATTCCACTAAGGTGTTCCGGGTGGAGTTAATTGTGGAACAATTCCACAATCCTTTAGATGATTACCAAACTCAAGACTTGAGTACTCACCTCCACGATCCGACCGCAGAAACTTGATTGTTTTGCGTAAATGATTTTATACTTCATTCTAGAAATTCTTTGAACATTTCAAAGGACTCGGACTTCAATACCACAGAAAAGCCCTTTAGTGATGGACATGTCTCCCATTAGTCTTATCATCTCACTAAAGCCCTATCATTAATAACGATTAAACATCCATCACTAAAGGGTCCCTATAGGTCCACGTCCTAGATGGCATGACCCCCTTTAGTGACGGGTCATAATATCCACATGTCACTATAAGGCACCCTTTAGTGATGGGCGACACTTTCCACCCGTCACTATAGGGGCCCTTTATTGACGGGTGACAGTATCCAACCGTCACTAAAGGGGGTCATATCGATCGAGACATGGACCTGAACAAACCCTTTAGTGATGGGCCGGCACTAACACCCGCCACTATAGAGAACCTTTAGTAACGACTATTTATTTTGACCTATCACTAATGTTATGGTCATATTATAAAAAATAGTTTTTTAGGCTGCATCCTATATCAAAGCCATGATTTGGCAGGCAATATTATATATTGCAAACATCACAGAATACCACATCGCAAATTGTATTGCAAAAACAAAGTATGCATTACATAAAAGAGCCGTTCACCAACTTTACGAGTCCTATTTATATCACAAGCTGTTCAAAACCAACAAATATTAATCCATTTCACTACAATGGAAATCACCCTTCAGATTGATGACTTATTCTATTAAGAATGTCCCTAGCTGTACTCGGATGGCCTGCAAGTCATTCTCATCGAGAACATTTTTAGGTATGCTGAATTCCTGTGAAATTAGTTTTTTACATTACTTAGTGTTTAGATAAGTGAAAAGTAAATTCAACACAGCAATGAAGTATATGATAATATCAACCGCTGCAAGGCCGCTTTATCTATTGGCATGCCATCGTTGTCTACCGCCTTGATGGTTAGCTTGTCCGTTAGCCACTTTGCTTGTCCCTTGGCTTCTTTATTGCTAGATCAACCTCGTTGGCAGAGCTAGAAGACTCGGTAGAGGAACACTAGACATCTAAACATTAAGAGAAGGGAGACCTTAATGCTTCATTACAAAAAAATCAAACCAAGTGTCTTCACCAATAAATGTATGATCGAACGACGCTAGACTTTCGGCACTAGACAAGGATAGGTCCTAAATCCCATCCAGGGATGTGCGGACCGCGTAGCTGGACCTCATGGTCCCGTACGTTTCCAGAGATAATTTCGGTAGCATCTCCCCGCTGTTCTCCAAATATACGTCTCAACTTAAAGTTGAGAGGGTTGTGTATCTAGAGAATAACAGGGAGATACCACCGAGACTCTCTCTAGAACCGTACAAGACCATGGGGTCTAGCTATGTGGGCCGCACGTTCATCCCCGGACTATCCAAAGTGCGTGGATAATTCAGGAGCATATTCCTATAAATATGACCAGTTGCCCGGTTATATTTATAATCTAACACTCTTAAATGGGAGACGACGTAATCGGTTGCGTCACTCTAACTCATTTTTCAAAAAAAATTTGAAAGGAGGTAAGAAGCAAGATACTCTTTAAAAACGACAATGAATACTCTGAATACAATAAAATATGAATGAAACATGGAACATTAATTTAAAAAATGAAATAAAATGAATAAAATGAGTACAATGTAATAATAGAGGTACATATAACATAAAATTTAATAACCATATAAATGTAACATCGAGCATGAATTTAAAAAATGAAATAATATGAATGTAATGAACACAATTTACAAGTGACAACATAAACATAACATAGATTTTGTTGCACATGATTGCTCTCAAATATCGGGCTACTAACTTAATGGCCTCCTCGCCACTAGGCTATATTTCAATTCACAGGTGTGTGTGACAACTAATTAATTAAATCTGACCCCTAAAGAATATAGAAGAAAAAAGTGACGTCAAAGACCAAATTATATGATAGTAAGCACATAATATAAGATCATTGTATGAACAAAATATAGGAACACAATAATAGTAAGCATATAATGTAAGATCATGGTATGAACAAAATATAGGCACAATAATAATAAGCACATAATGTAAGATTATTGCATGAACAAACTATAGGAACTGAAAAAGTGAGCCTAATTTTCACACACATCCTCATACTAATAGCCTTCTCTTCATTGAGCAAATATAGGAACAAATTCACATATTCACAAAGTCACATATTCACAAATCCACATATTCACAAATTAAGTCACAAACCCTAGTCGACGAGGAGGAGGAGGCATGCGGGTATGTACTTACCTTGGGAGGAGGAGGGGAAGGAGGAGAGGCACAACGAGACAGTGACAAGCAGGAGTCAACGACGAAATGGAGGCCGCGACGCAATAGACGTCACGATGGAATGGAGGCAGCGATAGAACGGAGGCCAGGACGGAACAGAGGTCAGGACAGAACGGAGCATGATGGAACGGTGGGGCTAGTGAGGAGCACGATGAAGCGGTGACGGCAGCAATAAGAACTAGGGTTAGGGTTCTATGTGAAATGAAAGCGTGGCTAGTTCACTTGTGGCCCCGCCTATTTATACCCAAGAGACATTAGTGACGGGCGGTAGTCACATGTGGTTCTGAGCTCTACGCTGCTTAAATACTTATCATTAGTGACTGTTATTGCCACAAACATGTCACTAATGGTGGCCTTAGGGTTGCGGGCTCTTTCGTAATGTGGGTAAAATAACATGTGTCACTAAAGAGCAAACACTATAGTGACAGGTGATACTATAACCCCTCACTAATAGGTGTCCCTCTCTTTAGTGATGGATCGCAACATGATATGTCACTAATGCTGGCACCCTTTAGTGATGGGTCGTAGTGTGATCTGTCACTAATGGGGATGCCCCTCTTTAGTGATGGGCCATATTATGATCCATCACTAATAATGTAGCGTTACTGATGCGTTTAAAATAGTCTATCACTAAAAGTATATTAATGATGTGCGTCATTTATTCCTCGGTAAAGCTCCATCACTAAAGATTATTTCTATGGTAGTGCTTATGCCTCATTAGATAGATATACCCATATTTACTAAAGTCATTAGTAAAAGTTATGAAGTATTAAAACCACCTCTAGCTATCGACCTCATTGGTCCATATACATCAGTATGTACGAGTGCCAATAGATCATTTGCCCTCTCACTTTGACCCATAAAACGTGCCTTTGTCATATTGCCGAGTAAACATGATTCACATGTCTCAATTGATTGAAAATCAAAAGGGTCAAGAAGTCCATCTTTATGGAGCTTCTCCATGCGTCTCTCATTTATATGGCCTAAATGACAATGCCAGATAAACATGAGATTCAAATCATTAAGGCGTTGCCTTTTGGTATTAATGTTATAGATGAGTGATCCTTCAAGGCCCAAAACGTAATCCATTCACTAATAGAATATGACAATAGAACATTTATTTGAAGTAAAGAGAAAAACCATTGTTCATTGATCTAAAGTTATAACCTTCTGCTTGCAAACAAGAAGCAGAAATAACATTTTTGACAGAGATGGAACACAATAACAATTATTTAGTTCCAAAACTAATCCTAAAGGTAGAGACAATGGCATGGTGCCTACAACAACCGCAATAACTCTTGCTCTATTGCCGATGCAAAGATCCACTTCGCCTTTCACCAAACTTCACTTGCAAATGTGAGCAACTAATCCAGTATCAAATACCCAAGAATTAGTAGATTAAGTAGCAAGATTGATTTCTATAATATTTATACCTAAAGCAAAAGTCATACTTTCTTTTTTCTTGAAATCTTCCAAGTACTTTTTGCAGTCCTTTTCCAATGACCCAGCTCCTTGCAGTGAAAGCAAACTACATCATGAGCCATCCCTTTCTTGTCCCGTTTGGTCTTAGAATTTCTCATGATTTCATCGGGAGTCAACTTCCTATTGACCGCACATTTCTTGACACGGGGCTGGAGCTTGCTCTTTTGCAACATCATCACATGATTGTTATTTTTCTGAATGCTTTCCTCGATAGTTTTGAGCATCCCATGTAGTTCTATCAATGTCTTGTCCATGCTATTCATGTCATAATTTAAAATCAATGGCTCAAAACTCGATGGTAGAGATTGGAGAATCAGATCAGTAGTCAACTCTTGGCTAAGGGAAAACCAATTTTTTCCAGACTTTCAATATAGCTGATCATCTTATAACTTGGAGACTGATGGGATTTCCTTCCACAAGCCTACACGCAAACACGGACTTAGTGGTGTTGAATCTCTCGGGCCTTGCTTGGTTCTCAAACATGCCACACAAACCCACAATAATATTGTAAATGTTTGTGCTCTCATATTGCTTCTGAACCTTAGAGTACATTGTAATAAGCATGAGACAGTTCACATCAAAGACATCATTAGTGTGCTTCTCATAAGCCCTTAGTGCAGCCGCAGTAGCATTACCAAGAAAATCATCAGGGTAAGGACTTTCAAGAATATACTCTTTTCTCTTTTGTTTGAGAACAATTCTCAAATTTCTATACCAATCCATAAAGTTTGTTCCATTGAGCTTTCCTTTCTCAAGAATAGATCACAAATTAAAAGAACTGGATGAGGTAGAAGCTAACATGATCTACAACCTAAGAATATGCAAAGTTTAGCACTATGTTTATGTTAATCTTTCATTAAACTATTTAAGAAAAGATTATCACACTATGTTTATCTAACCAAAAACTCCCTCTAGGTTTTATAGTGGCTCATGATCCACATTTCACTAATTCCTAGTGAGCTTTGGTATCACTGCTAAAAAACTAGTGACATGGATAAACAGCACATTGCTAATCACATCTCTGTGACTCCTGTTTATTGGGTACCATCACATGCTCTAGACTCAACCTTATGTCCTAAGGTCCAAAACCGTTTTGATAATCTTGTTAAGCAAACTAAAAGCTCTCGCATATAGATGATTGACATTTATCCTAACTAGCGATGATAATAGCTGGCACTCTGCTTTGGTAGACCCAATAGACGATGAGCACCGCCATGTTAGGTGCAACAATTTGAAAGGCATAAACACTTAATTTTCTAAGGGATTCTATCCTGCCATGGCAACATATTATATATGACATTGCATGAAAGTAAGATAGAAAATATCACAGATAAACACATTTAACTGTGAAGTAGTATGGCCCAATTATATGGTGATCTCCATTCTCTATATCATACCTTCGGGTCATCATGCTTGATATCTTACAATCTTAAGTCTAAACTACTATTATAATAGCTAGAAATTAAAGATTACAAATTCAAGCATCTAGGTCAACACATGGGTTGGCAAATACGTACAATAGAGACAGGTAACCATTAGCTGAAAAATCATGACATGCAAGTCATGTATAAGAGTTACATGCATCACATTCATCTCTTACAAATCATAGGGCCATACTATTCACATCTACCTAATGATGTTAATCCATAACACTATACTAGGGGTATGCACGGTGGTCCACTAGCCGGTTAGTGGTCGAAAAAACTACTTAGGACAACCAACTTATCGCAATCCAAGACAATCTCTCGGGAACTAGTTTTTTCTTTCTAGCCAAAGTGGTCGGGCAAGGCAGTCGGGAGTCGATGACAGTGGTCGAGAAGACCAGTCAACGGTCGGCGAACCAATCAGCAAACATGGTCAATGAACCTATCGATGAACTAGTTAGTGGTCAGCAAACCATTCGACGAATGTGGTTGGCGATCCAATTAGCAATAGCAGTTGGCGAACCATTTGATAGGCGCAATCAGCTATCCGATCGGTGGAATCCATAGATCCAATCTATGTATTCACTTATCTGATTGCTCCAAATCTATAACCTACTACAACTACGATATATGTTTGCATCCGATGCAACAACTTAGCATGCTTGCAGTGTTACAGTTCAAACCCTATCACAAGTTGAATTCATCAACCCACGCTAGCAATCGATTCATCATATGAACCAACCGACCTAGACTGCAATAGATCCAATCCATCACAACCGCATATCAACCATATGCCCTAATCCAGATCACAATCTACGCAAGATGGCTCTGGTACTACTGCTAGGGAACACGGAGGCTACGATAGCAGAAAACAAAACTTTTATACCATGCACATCAGGATATCTTACTAGAGAGGGACAATAGATCGTTACCGCTTAGCACACAGAGCAGTGGAAGAAGTGCTAGAGAAGCGATTTGATGGTACACGTGCACCGATGTGGTCGGGGTAGCCGATCAACTAGGTCGAGAGACAGCCGACCTGATAGCCAAGCCCTTGTCCAACAGCCTTTATGTTAGCATTATGACCTAGAGTCAACATGGAGATGCTGTATGAGGCATACTATGTTTATGAAAGGAAAAAGTACAGATTACTACCCTAAACTATCGTGAAAATTTAAATAACCTCCTGAACTATAAAACCATTTAAATAGCCCCAAAAAAATTTGAAAACCAGTTTACTGTACAACTATCGTGGACGTGGCATGATATAACGGCAGTTTTCGGTGACTGGACAAAACACGTGGCATTGACGTGGCCAAATGAGTTAATTTTTTTACAAACCCCACTGCTCCTGCTGACGTGGCGCCATGCTCTAGCCTCCCTGCTCCCGTCGCATCGCATGAAAGGTATTCGATAGAATGCTCGCGCGCCCACCGGCCTCCTACCCATGAGCTGCCGTGTCCCCGTAACTCACCGCGCCATCGCTGCCGCGTTCCCGCTAGCCGCCTGTGAAGCCACTACCACCACACGCCGCTGCCACTACCTGTGCACCACGCTGCACCAAGGCGGGGGCAGGGGTTGCGTTGTGCCACGCTGAGGTGGGGGCAGGGGCCACGCCGCACCACATCGAGGCAGGAGCGGGGGCTGCGCCGCACTGAGGCAGGGGTAGGGCCGCACTGCGCTATGTTGAGGCAAGGGCAGGGGCCATGCCACGCCACGTCAAGACAGGGGCAGGGGCCGCTGCCGCTCCGAGGCCAGGGTAGGGTTAGAGTAGGGTGCACGCTGGGATCAAAGCAGGGCGCGCGGCTGGGGGTGCGGTCAGTGTGTGGAGCGGTGCGTGGGTGGGCGTGTGGGCGATGACAGAGGGCACGTGGGCATGCGGTCGATGACCTGGAGGCCACCGAAGAGCTAGTGGGGCACTCTGGCATTTCAGCGAACATCTTCCGCGTGTTGTTAGGGAAGCAGTTTTTTACTCTGTTTGCCACGTCAGCAAGCCACGTGTGTCCCAGTCAGCGAAACCGCCATCCACATCAATGAAACCGCGTAGAAAGTTCCACAGTAAACTAGTTTTTGAATTTTTAGGGGTTAATTAAATGGATTTATAATTCAGGGGTTTATTTAAACTTTCGTCATAGTTCAGGATAGTAATTTGTACTTTTTCCTTTATGAAATATTGTGTTGTTCCTTCAAATAAACTTTATCATTATGGAGTTAATCAAAGTTTATAATCCAATACGGAGATGGAGAGAGAGATTGAGCCAGTCTCACCATGTGCTCAATCAATATCGTGAGGCAAAAGAATTTGTACATGAGAACATTAGAAGGTTCAGTCGATATGATCTTTACGTATACTTAGATTAATATGCTTTGCTAGAGGCCGCTATTAATGGAGTATTAGAAAGATGTTTTCATATATTAACCAAGTTATACGTGAACCTACAGGATCGCACACTTAACGAGTTGGAACACTAGATTTGAATAGGTTTCAAATCGGGCACAGTTTAGATAGAGATACAAACATTTTGGATAGAGATCCAAATAGGTCGGATGGAGATCCGAGTAGAGTCCTGGTTGGGCCCAGAAGGGCCCAAGCTAAGATGTCTATATAAATGAGGTGCAGAGCGCAGGAAACTTAAGCTATTTGCCCTTTTTCTTACGCATGTTGATGTGTTGCTCGTGCTAATCTGTTAGCCACCGAGAGCAAATCCTTGTTAGCATTATGCCCTAGAGGCAACATGGAGATGTTATATGTGGCATACTATGTTTATGAAATAAAGTTATTTATTCCTTAAAATATAAACTTCCATTATGGATCAATGAGTACGTGACTCATTCATGAGACTCGTAATGTAACTATTTCTAAATGATCCCTGATTAGATATAGGTCATATATGGAGAATAGATATGACTGAGATTGGCATGTGTATTGATTGATGATCATGAGTATAAAGATACCAACTCAATAATATGGACATATGTTGGAGAACATATGTTGGATAGACCCACTATGAGGAACTGTTGAGATCCCATGTGTCATCAGTTGGTCTTAGTAGTGTTTATGTAAAATCATTAGACCTGAGATCATCATGGTTCTTAATATATGTAGTAGCTTACTTTGAGTCTACCAAATGCTACTCCGTAACTGGGTAGTTATAAAAGTAGTCTTCGAGTATGCTATGAAACATGCAGTGGGATGTGAGTAATCAAGATAGAATTTACCCCTCCTTACGAGAGAGATATCTCTAGGCCCCTCGATGTAATCGATTATGGAAGTGCATGGTCATGCCGATGTGATTAAGGAGTTAATCACATGTTATAATCCAATACGAAGATCGAGAGAGAATCGAGCTATTGATAGGATGGCACAAATCTCACCTTGTGCTCGATCAATATCGTGAGGCAAAGGAATATGTACATATGGAACATTACAAGGTTCAGCCGATATGATCTTTATGTATACTTAGGTTAATATGTTTTGCTAGAGGCTGATGTTAACGGAGTATGAAAAGGGGTTTCCATATATTAACCAAGCTATACATGAACCTATAGTGTCACACATTTAATGGGTTGGGACAATGGATTCGAATAGGATTCGAATTGGGCTCAATTTGGATAGAGATCCGATCAGATCGGATAGGGATCCGAGTAGAGTCTTGGTTGGGCACGGTAGGGCCCAAGCTATGACGTCTATATATATGAGGGCAAGGGGTTTGTGCAAGACATGCGTCTTGTGTGTGCTAATTTGTTATCCACCACGATATCCTAGCCGACGCCTCTCCCGAGCCCTACCATCTCACCGACCGCCCGAGTGCTAGTACACCATCGGCCGACGTTCCCACCTTGGATGTGTGGATACTAGTAGAGGTGCTACTACTCACTACTAGAAAAATTCACATCCAAGACGAATCACTTTTATCATAGTAAATGCCAATATAGTCATTGACATATATCTGTGACAACCTTTTCTTCTTTCTTCAAGGCATACCATGCTGCTGGAATGGAAACTAAATTTCTTCAAGTCAGCTTGTATGCCCATATCCTGTAAATCAAGTCTCGCATTAACTGTATCCTTATTCTTGCCCTTAAGATGGAGTATTATGCCCAGAAGGACATCACATATATTTTTCTCTATATGCATCACATCAAGATTATATGGCAGCTTTAAGTTTTTCCAATAAGGTAGTTTCCACAAAGCAGACTTGCGGCTAAACAATTTTGGCTCATCGTCCTTCTCTTCATGCTTCCTTTTCTTGCTACCAGTAGGCTAACCAGGCCTAACATCTTTTACCTTCTCTAGACACTCCAACGTCTCCTCTATACTCAACTTTCCTGGTTCAACACGGTTTTCACAGTGTCCATCAAAAGCCAAGCTTCTTCGCCACTTGTGAGTTCTTGGAAGGTAGCGACGATGTCCAATGTAACATATCTTTTTCCTTAGCCTCCTTGACAATGGATCTCTGTTGCAATAAATTAATGCATAGTAACCTTTAGTAATTCACCCTGACAAAAACCCCAAAGCTGGATAATCATGGATGCACCATAGTACTACAGCACAAAGGTCAAACTTTGAACCACTCAATGCATCATAAGTTTTGACACCCTCCTAGAGTTTTAACAAATCCTCAATAAGAGGTTCTAAGAATATATCAAAGTCCTTGCCTGGAGACTTTAGTCCTAGGATGAGCAATGCCATGATGCAATTGGATGCATCGGTGCATGACCATGGTGGTAGATTGTATACCTTTATAAGTACAGGCCAAATGCTATATGATGTGTTCATGTTGCCGAATGGATTGAACCCATCTGTAGCTACACCAAGCCTTAGGTTTCTTGCATCTGCAGCGAAGCTTGGATACACTTCATTAAAGTCTTTCTAGGCATCGCCATCGGCTGGATGGCTCATTTCATTGTCCACAGGAACACGCTTTGTCTTGTGCCACTGGGTCTCCTCAGATGTTGCTCTGGATGCAAACATCCTCTTCAGCCTGGGTATAAGAGGAAAATGTCTCAAAATCTTTTTAGGAAGCCATTTGCCACCATCTGCATCTATCCACCTAGATTCCTTGCATTTTGGGCAATTGTCCAACTTGGTAAAATCCTTCCAAAACAACACACAATTATTCTCACAAACATGGATTAACTCATATCCAAGGCCCAATTCTCTGAGATACTTCTTTGCTTTGTCATATGATTCTGGAAGATCGCAATTAGGGAATGACCCTGACAATAACTTCAATAATGCAGTAAATGCCGTGTTGCTGATCCTATAGAATGACCTGATATGAAGCAATCTGACTAGAAAGGCGAACCTTGAATGCATAGAACCCAGGCAAAGAGCATGTTTTGCATCTTCAAGAACTTTAACAAACTTAGGCTGTTGTCCATCTTCTTCTGTAGCTGTATATAGGTCTGCAAGCATCTCTGTCATACCCTCATCTTTATTGTCGTGCTCATCCAAATCCAACACACCAAGCTGATCAGGTTCATTTGCATCCTCTGCATATTCCACAATATCAGCATCAAATCCTTCTCTATGGTGAACCCACCGACTATATGTAGCTGACATCCCAAAGAGATGGATATGGTCATGCACTTCATGTTGACTCCGTGAAGACCGATTCAGACATCTACGACATGGGCAAAATATAGCATCGTCCTCATGGAATCTATCTTGAACAAAAGACATAAACTGTGCAACGCCCTCCATGTAGGTACTACTGAACCGAGTAGCATGAATCCACGTTCTGTCCATCTACTGAATACAATAACAAAAACCTCTAATTAGCTATGAATTCTTTCCTTTATGCTGCAAAACATCGAAGTACCATGAAAATCTATGAATTCTATGCCATGGGAGAGGACAATACCTATTGTTGGGGATGCCGTAGCTGAAGTTGCCGCCCTAGCACCAACTCGCCACCACTGGAGGTAGCCGCCACTGGCCACCGCTACAGGATGGTGGAGCAGGATGCCCGAGCAGGCCACCACAGCTGCCGATGGAGCTGGTAGCTGGAGCAAGCCAGGGTAGCTGCCCGTCGGAGCAGGCCAAAGCAGGTGCCCGTCAGAGAAGGCTGCACTAGGTGCCCGTCGGAAAAGGCCACAGTAGGTGCCCACAGAGTAGGCCGTTGCTGCATGAATCTCGATTGATCTGGGTAGCAAGTACAGGGCTTATCTCTGGTAGGTTCAACCGGTGTGCATGTTCAGGGCCCCCAAAATATTAGGGCCCCCTAAATTGCAATACAACTCAAAGCGACCAACAGCACAATGGCTGAGAAACTTTCTGGCAAAGGAGAGGTGCAGCGCTCGGATCCTAGAGACTGTAGATTATTCGTGTTTTTCTCCGCTTGCACCGTGAAAGATAAACGATCCAAAAAGAAAACAACGTTACCCTTTCTAAGCACGTCCAATCTTGTATCCCAATGGTAAGCCAACTCGGTTCCGAACTAGCAGGTGTCGAGTTCGATTCCCCGACCCCGCACATTTTTTTAAAAAACCCACTTTTATGACGAAGAGCATTATCTGACAGGTGGGACATGAATGGTGGAACTGTATAGTTTCACTTCTATGACGAATCTCTGTTAATTTATATGACGAATATTTTTACTTCGTCACAGTTGTACGAAGGGGCTGATGCCCACATCCAACATCCATGATGAACAAGGTAAAATCATCATTAATTAACCTTATTTAGTGACTAAAATCTGAATCGTCATTCTCAAATTATCATAGATCAAAGGATTTCTAGTAGTGACTCCTGCTACCCTCATCGGCACTGCTAATTGGATAGGTGTTGTCATCGGCTCGTGGGAGTTTGGGCAAAGGCTTCCTGAGGACGTTGATCGGCTCCCGACCACATCGGCGTGCACGTGTTGGATCGACTCGCTACTCCAACTCTTATTCTGCTACGGCGCATGCCAAGTGGTAACGATCTATGGTCCCTCTCTTAGCAAGATTTCCTAGTGTGTGCGGTAGAAAATTTTGTTTTTAGCTAGCGCAGCGTCCGCGTTCCCCAATAATCCTAGCCGCCACCTCTTGAGATCATTCACCTCACTGACCGACTGAGTGCTAGTACACTACCGGCTAGCGTTCCACGCCTAGATGTGTGGATACTAGTAGAGGCGTTGCTTTACTGCTTCGCATCAACATCGACATCACTAATCGGATCACCGGCATAATTGGCTAGCTGGACAGGAGGTCAGACGAGGAGTTCTCAATCAGATTGGTTGTCTCCCGACCAGATTGATCTACTTCCTGACCACATCGGCACATGTATGTTGTATCAGCTCACTACTCCAACACTTCTTCCGCTACTCTACGTGCTAGAGGTAACGATCTATGGTCCCTCTCTAGTAAGATATCCTGTTGTACACAGTAGAAAAATTTTGTTTTCGGCTGGCATAGCCTCTGTGTTCCCCAATAGTGGTATCAGAGCCATCTAGCGTAGATTGTGACCTAGATCAATGCATATGGTTGATATGCGATTGTAGTAGATTGGATCTATTACAGTCAAGATTGACTGGTTCATGTGATGAATCGGTTGATAGCACATGTTGATAAGATCAATCGATTTAAGGGGTAGTTACAGATCGGATCATAACACTTGAATCATCGGATGCAAACACATATCATGATTTGAGTAGGTTATGGGTCCGACCACATCGGATGTTCACCAACTGGTCTTCCTGACCACTGTCGCTGAGGGTAGTCCCGATAAATTGGTTGTAAAACCTAACTTTCTGAGATAGTCTCGGATCGAGACAAATTGGATAGCCTATCGACAGTAGCCTATGTTCACCAACTGGTCTTCCTGACCACTGCATCGACTAACCACCTGGTCGACCACATAGGCTAATGGAAAACCTAACTTTCTGAGATAGTCTCGAATCGAGATAAATTGGTTGTCCCGAGTGGTTTTTCCATAGCGATTTCATAGATTAGATCTGTGATTTTCGCTAGGTGGACAGGATATCAAGCATGATGGCCCGAAGGAATGATGTGGAGGATGGATACCATCTGCATCAATATGGAGATGTGGATCACCATATGTTGGGCCATACTAATTTACAGTTCAATGTGTTTGTCTATGATATTTTCTATCTTATTTGCATGCTATATTATATTTGATATGTTGCTATGATAGGATAGAATCCCTCAGAAAAATTAAGCTCCGATGCCTTTCCAATTGTTGCACCTAACATGGTGATGTTCATAATTTGGTGCATCTACCAAAGTAGAGTGTCGGCGATTACTATTGCTAGTTAGGATAGATGTCAAACATCTATATGCGTAAGATTTTGGTTTGCTTAATAAGAATATCAAAACAGTTTTCGACCTTAGGGCATCAGGCTGAGGCCGGAGCATGGTGATGCTAACCCAACAAACAGGAGTCACATGGAGATGTGAATAGCAAGGTGTTGCTTACCCATGTCACTAGTTTTCTAGCAGTGATGTCAAAGCTCACTAGGAATTAATAAAATATGGATCTTGACTCACTATGTAACCTAGAGGGAGGTTTTAGTTTACATAAAACATAGTGGAAGAATCTTTTGTTAAATAGTTTAATAAAAGATTAACATAAACATAGTGTTAAACTTTGCATATTCTTATGTTGTAGATCATGTCAGCTTCTACCACACCTAGTTCTTTTAATTTGTGACCTATTCTTGAGAAAGAAAAGCTTATGGAACAAACTTTATGGATTAGTATAGAAATTTGATAATTGTTCTCAAACAAGAGAGAAAAGAGTATGTTCTTGAAAGTTCTTACCCTGATGATTTGCCTGCTAATGCTATTACAGCTGCATGGCGTGCTTATGAGAAGCACACTAATGATGTCCTTGGTGTAAGTTATCTCATAATTGTCACAATGTCCTCTGATCTTCAGAAGCAATGTGAGAACACAAACGCTTGTAATATTATTGTGGGTCTGCATGGTATGTTTAAGAACCAAGTGAGGTATGAGATATTTAACACCTTAAAGTCCTTATTTGCGTGCATGCTTGCTGAAGGGAATCCCGTCAATTCCCATGTTATCAAGATGATTGGCTATATTGAGAGTCTAGAAAAGCTTGGTTTTCCACTTAGCCAAGAGTTGGCTAGTGATTTAATTCACTATTCTCTGTCATCTTGTTTTGAACCGTTAATACTAAATTATCATATAAATAGGATGGACAAAACCTTGAAAAACTGCATGGGATACTAAAAACCACTGAGGAGAGCATTAAGAAAAACAACAATCATATGATGATGCTGCAAAAGGGCAAACTTCAACCTCGAGTCATGAAATGTGCGGTCAAAACAAAGTTGACTCTGATGAGATCGCGGGTACTTCAAAGATCAAACATGTCAAGAAAGGGATGACTCAAAATGCAGTTTACTTTTACTACAAGGAGTCAGGTCACTGGAAAGGGAACTGCAAGAAATACTTGGATGATCTTATGAAAAAGGGAAGTACGACTTCCTCTTCAGGTATAAATGTTATAGAAATCAATATTGCTACTTCATCTTCTAATTCTTGAGTATTTGATACCGGATTAGTTGCTCATATCTGTAAGTCATTGTAGGGTCTGAGAAGAAGTAGGAGTTTGATGATAGGTGAAGTAGATCTTCGCGTGGGCAATGGGGCAAGAGTTGATGTGGTTGCTTCAGGCACCATGCCATTGTCACTACCTTCAGGATTATTTTAGAACTAAATAATTGTTATTGTGTTCCATCTCTATGTAAAAACATAATTTCTGCTTCATGTTTTCAACCAGAAGATTATGACTTTAGAACAATGAACAATGGATATTCACTTTATCTTAGAGATATGTTCTATTGTCATATTCCATTAGTGAATAGATTATACGTTTTGAACCTTGAAGGGTCATCTGTCTATAACATTAATATAAAAAGACCATGTCTTAATGATTCAAATCTCACATTTATCTGGCATTGTTATTTAGACCATATAAACGAGAGACACATGGAGAAGCTCCATAAAGATGGTCTTCTCGACTCCTTTGATTTTGAATCATTTGAGACATGTGAATCTTGTTTACTCGGCAAAATGACAAAAGCTCCTTTCACAGGATATAGTGAGAGGGCAAGTGACTTGTTAGGACTAGTACATACTGATGTATGTGGTCTGATGAGTTCATCTGCTAGAGGTGGTTTTTAGTACTTCATAAGTTTTCCCGATGACTTTAGTAGATATGGGTATATATATAATGAGGCATATGTCCGAGTCCTTTGTAAAGTTCAAAGAGTTCTAGAATGAAGTACATAATCATTTAGGAAAAATAATCAAGTTTCTATGATCAAATCATGGAGGAGAATACTTGAGCCTTGAATTTGGTAATCATTTAAAAGATTGCGGAATTGTTCCACAATTGACTCCACCTAGAACGCCTTAGTGGAACGGGGTTTCCGAGTGAAGAAATCGAACCTTATTAGATATGGTCCGATCAATTATGAGCCAATATGATCTTTCGTTATCCTTCTAGGAATATGCTCTTGAAACAATTGCTTTTACACTTAATAGGGTTTCATCAAAGTTAGTAGAGAAGACTTCATATGAGATATAGATAGAATGACGTCATCGTAATCATTCTTTTCTTAAGATTTAGGATGTGAATCTTATGTAAAGCGTTTATAGTTCAACAAGCTCACTCCTAAATCCGACAAGTGCTTCTTTATGTAGTATCCTAGGGAAACCAAAGGATATTATTTCTATAATAAGAAACACAGCAAAGTGTTTGTTAGCAGACATGGTGTATTCTTGGAGAAATAGTTTCTCTTGAGAAGGATTAGTGGGAGCTTGGTGTATCTTAAAGAAGTTTAAGAAACACCTAAAAATATTTTAACTCCCACACAACCACAATAGGACAATCAAAGTATTAAAGAACCTGCTGTAGATAAACCGGCACCACATAGGTTAGAGAGGTCCCGTCGAGTACTTGAAAGGTATATGTTCTCGACCACTCAGGATTGAGATGTATTGTTGTTGGAAAATGATGATCCCAATACCTATGAAGAAGCGATGGTGGGATCAGACTCTGAGAAATGAGTTGGAGCAATGAGATCCAAACATGAATCCATGTAAAGCAATAAAGTTTGGAACTTAGTTGATCCACCCGATGGTGTAAAAACCATTGATTGTAAATGGGTTTTCAAGAAAAAGATAGACATAGATAGAAATGTTTACATCCATAAAGCGTGATTGGTGGGTAAAGGTTTCAAGCAGATTCGAGGTATTGATTATGATGAAACCTTCTCGTCCATTGCAATGCTGAAGTCTATTTAGATCATTCTAGCGATTACTGCATATTTTGATTATGAAATATGGCAGATGGATGTCAAAATAGCTTTCCTTGATGGAAATCTAAGTGAGGATGTGTACATGACACATCCAACTAGTTTTGTCGATCCACAACCAGCTCGAAAAGTATTCAATCTATAGAAATTCATTTATGGATTGAAGCACGCATCTCAGAATTGGAATATTCGTTTTGATGATGTGATCAAAGGGTTTGGTTTCATCAAGAACAAAGAAAAGCCTTGTGTTTACAAGAAGGCTAGTGGGAGCGCGCATGTATTTCTGATCTTTTACGTGGATAACATATTATTGATCAGAAATGATATACCTATGCTAGAGTCTATTAATTCTTCATTGAAAAATAGTTTTTCTATGAAGGACTTAAGAGAAGTAGTATATATTCTAAGTATCAAGATCTATAGAGATAGATCAAGGAGGCTAATTGGATTAAGCTAGGATATATACATTGACAAGGTGTTGAAGAGGTTCAACATGCAGGATTCCAAGAAAGATTTCCTACAAATGTCATAGGGCATAAATCTTAGCAAGACTCAGTGTCTGAGTACACCTGATGAGCAAGATAAGATAAATGGGATTCCATATGCTTCAGCAATTAGATCCATTATGTATGCCATGTTATGTACATACCCAGATGTCTCGTATGCTTTGAGCATAACGAGCAGATACCAATCGGATCCAGGTGAGAGTCACTGGATAGCTGTAAAGAACATCTTAAGGTACTTGGGAAGGACTAAAGATGTGTTCCTAGTCTATGGAGGTCAGGAAGAGCTCATTGTAAGTGGTTACAATGATGCAAACTTTCAGACTGATAGGGATGACTATAGATCAGAATCTTGATTTGTTTTCTACCTTAACGGTGGAGTGGTGAGCTACAAGAGTTCCAAGCAAGAGACGGTATATAACTCTACAACATAAGCCAAGTACATAGCAGCTTCAGAAGCCGCTAAGCAGGCTGTTTGGATCAAGAAATTTGTTTCTAAGCTTGGTGTCGTATCTAGCACTTCTAGTCCGATAGACCTCTATTGTGATAATAGTGGTGCTATCGCATAGGCCAAGGAGCCTAGATCACACCAGAAGTTCCAACACATACTTCGACGATATCATCTGATCCGTGAGATAGTGGATAATGGAGGTGGAAAGATATGCAAAGTATAAACTGATCTGAATGTTGCAGATCCATTGATAAAGCCACTCTCGTAGCCTAAGCATGAGGCACATACAAGGTCTATGGGTATTAAATACCTACGTGGTTGACTCTACTGCAAGTGGGAGATTGTTAGCATTCTATCCTAAAGTTAACATGGAGATGTTGCACGAGGCAAACTATGTTTATGAAATATTGTGCTATTCCTTGAAATAGACTTTATCATTATGGATCAACAAGTATGTGACTTGTTCATCAGACTCATAATGTGACTATTTCTAAATGATCCATAATCGGATTTAAGTCATATATGGAATAGATATGAATGAGATCGGCATCTGTATTGATTGATGATCATGTCTCATGGATCATGGGTATGAAGATACCAAATCAATAACATGGGCATATGTTAGAGAACATATGTTGGATAGACCCACTATAAGACACTATTGAGATTTGGTGTGTCATCAGTAGGTCTCAGTAGTGTTTATATAAAGTCCTCATACCTGAGATCACCATGGTTCCCAACATGCGTAGTAGCTTACTTTGGAACTACTAAACGTTATTCCATAACTGGGTAGTTATAAAAGTAGTCATCGGATCTGCTATAAAACATGTAGCGGGATATGAGTGATCAAGATGGAATTTGCTTCTTCTTATGGCAGTGATATATCTGGGCCCCTCGATGTAATGGATTATAGAAGTGCATGGCCATGCTGACATTATTAAGTAGTTAATCACTTATTTTAATCCAATACGGAGATCGAGAGAGATTGAGCTATTGATAGTTTATCACAAGTCTCACCTTGTGCTCAATCAATATCGTGAGGCAAAGTGGTTTGTACGTGAGAACATTACAAGGTTCAGCCGATTTGATTTTTATATATACTTGGGTTAATATACTTTGCTAGTGGCCACTATTAACGGAGTATTGGAAAGGAGTTACCATACATTAACCAAGTTATACGTGAATCTATAGGGTCGCAGACTTAATGAGTTGGAACACTGGATTCGGATAGGATTCGAATCGGGCTTAGTTTGGATAGAGATCCAAATAGATCGGATGGAGATCTGAGTATAATCTTTGTTGGGCCCGGAAGGGCCCAAGCTAAGACGTCTATATAAATGGGGTGTAGAGCGCATAACTTAAGCTTGTTGCCCTTTTGCTAAGACACATGTTGATGCATTGCTCATGCTAATCTATTAGCCACCGAGAGCAAACCCTATTCACCACCTCTCGAGCCTGTTCACCTCACAGACCACCCGAGTGCTAGTACACTAGCAGCCGATGTTCCACGCCTGGATGTGTGGATACTAGTAGAAGTGTTGCTCTACTGCTTTGCATCAGCATCGATGTCACTGATCAGATCGGCGACATCATCGACTAGAAGGACAAGAGGTCAGACGAGGACTTCCCAATCAAATCGATTGTCTCCCGACCATGTTGATCTACTTTCTAACCACATCAGCACATGTAGCCTCCATGTTCCCCAACACTTTCCTTCAAGTCGATGACGACTCCAATCCGATATCGATGTCAATCTCAGGTCGATGAGAAGGGTTGATCCTGATGGAAATATGCCCAAGAGAATTCTGGGAGAACCAGAAGTTCTAGCCTAAGGTTGAAAGTTCTGGGTTCTGAAGCATCAAGAAGTTCCGATTAGACCGTAAGTTTTGGGCCAGCCCCAGTTTTGGTTTCTGAAGGAACCGAAAGTTTCAGTTGGACCAGAAGTTTCGGGCCTACTTGAAAAGGTGAATTCTGGACGAACCAGAAGTTCGAGGTGGAGCCAGAACTACTAGGTAAAAATAAATTTGATACAGAATGTTATTTTTGAAAGTTTCGGTTGGACCAGAAATTCCGGGTCCGGAAGTTCCGGTTGGACCGAAAGTTCCGGTTGGACCGGAAGTTCCGGACATAAATAAATTCGTACAGAAGGTTATTTTCGAAAGTTCTGGGTCTGGACCAGAACTTTCGGGCCAGACAAATAGATTAGATCTATTGGGCGTTAATACTGATTAAAGGCCCAGCGCACTATATAAGGAGAGGAGGGGTTAGGATGAAAAGGCTGCTGTTGGTTGTTGCTTCGACCTAACCCTAGCCACCACCTCTCCTAGCTACACTGGTTGTGGCAGTCTCTCCCCTAATCTCCCACATGGTACTAGCATACCGACGTGAGGTGATCCCGTCTTTGTACGTGTGGATACCATAGAGGCGTCGCTGCTACTGCGGTGCTGATCTTCCCGTGGAGGTCGCCGGACTACGTCGTCTTCATCGCCGACGAATGGATGGAACTAAGCGGAGCTGATCGAGAACGCGCTTTATCAACTCTACTTTCGCTGCCCTAGCGCGTTTCGTGGCTAGTGGTAATGATCTATGATCCCATTACACGCATAGTTTCTGGATGAATGGGGTAAATTTTTTGAAATTAACGATAGCGTAGACTCCCCAAAACCTAACAGATCCAACCCTTGAAGTAATATAGAAATGTGTCTATTGGTATCCACACATCTAGGGATGGATGCTGACCGATAGTGTACTAGCACTCGGGCGGTCGGTGAGGTGGTTGGGCTTGAGAAAGGTGGCGGCTAGGGTTTGCTCATGGTGGCTAATAGATTAGCACTCGAGATGCATCAAATGCATATGCATCAAAAAGCATTAATGAGCATACAAACCTTGAGCCATTCGCCCTCATATATATAGACGTCCTAGCTTAGGCCCTCCTGGGCCCAACAGGACTCTATTTTGGATCTCTATCCGAATTGCTTGGATCTCTATCCAAACCGTTTGGATCTTTATCCAAACTTAGCCAGATTTGAATTCTATTTGAATTAGATGTTTTAACCCTTTAAGTGTGTGACTCTGTAGGTTCACGTATACTTGGTTAACGTATGAAAACTCCTTTCTAGTACTCCATTGATAGTGGCCTCTAATAAAGCATATTACCACAAGTTGACATAAAGATCATATCGGCTGAACCTGTATGTTCTCATGTACAAATCACTTTACCACACGATATTGACTAAGCAGAAGGTGAGGCTTGTATCATCCTATCAATAGGACATGATCTCTCTCTCGATCTCCTTACTAGATTATAACTTGTGATTGATAGTCTCACGAACAAGTCACATACTTGTTGATTTATAATGATAATGTCTATTTTAAGGAATAGAGTAATATTTTATAAACATAGTATAACACTGTTGAGGAACATAGAGACCACGCTAGCTGAAAACAAAACTTTTTCTACCACGCACACTAGGAAGCCTTGCTAGAAAGGGACCATAGATCATTACCTTAGGCACATAGTGCAACGGAAGGAGAGTTGGAGTAGCAAGCCGATCCAACTCGAGCGTGTCAAAATAGTTAGGAATCTGATTACCTACTCGAGAAGAGGCTGATCAACGTGGTCGAGAACTCCTGAGGACTTCTCCTAACATCTCATCCTTTCAAGCCGACAATGATGTTTATCCGATCAACAACATCGATGCCAATCAACGAAACAATCACTACCACAGAAAAGCACTTTAGTGATGGGTAATAAGGTACATTAGTGACGGGTATGGCCTCCATCACTCTTATCGCGTTAGTAAAGCCCTGCCATTAGTGACGGGTAAACACCCATCACTAAAAGGTCCCTCTAGGTCCACACCGCGTCCGGCATGACCCCTTTTAGTGATGTGTGAATATGGTGACATGTCACTAAAGGTCAAACTATAGTGACGGAGAGTACCTGACACCCGTCATTATTGGGAACCTTTAGAGACGGGTCTTAGTGGGTACCCATCACTAAATAGGGTCATGCCGGACACAAGTGGACCTAGAGGACCCTTTAGTGACGGGTATTTATTTAGACCCGTCACTAATGTTATGGTCATACTGTAAAAAATAATTTTTTAGGCTGCATCCTGAATCAAAGCCAGGATTTGGCAGCCAACATTGTACATTGCAAATAACACAGAATTTATCACAGAATACCATCATCACAAATTGTATTACACAAACAAAGCATACATCAAAAATTATATTGCAAACATCACAGATTTCGTCAAATGTTACAAGTTATATTACATCACAAGTTCACAACCAACAAATATTAATTCTAACCTTTATAATAGAAAGCAC
>KE370772.1:417450-431285 GCA_000418225.1 Zizania latifolia
CCGCTAGCCGTGAACGGATGTCCTGCAAGTTAGTCTCGCTAAGATTGCCTTCAGGTATGTTGAATTCTTGCTAATTCAGTTTTTTATGTTAGTCGATGTTTACATAAATGAAACGTAAATTCAACGCAGAAACGAAGTACATGATAATATCTTACGTCGGGTGATTTAAGATCCACTATCTTCAGGGTCAGCATCATATGGTGTGCAACATAAAACCCGTATTGGTTTCTAGGAGGTTGACTGTAGCACTGTTATGGAAATATATGATTAGTTTGGACGACACATTAAAGTTAAAAGGACAAACATTTAGAGAATTACTAGCATTGCGGTTTTATGCACCAACTGTCGGCGTTGCGTTGCTTTTGATGTACTGAGACCGACACCAAAAGCTCTGTAACGAGGTATAACAAAATTGAGTTAAGCGAGAATAGGTTAAAGGTTGAACTTGTAGTAATAAAGTGAAGAAAACCTTACTCGTCGATTATACTTCTGATTACCGAGAAGTCCCTCTCGGTGCGGTCGCGATTCGGTCCCATCGGTCTTGCCGAGTCAATGTACCATACAATGTTCCACTTGGGGGTAAAGAGTAGTAGGACATAATGTCCATTCAAGTGGTGTACGCCCATTAAAAATTGTTCTCTTACGGTGCAATCGATGAGTACCTTACATACGTAGTCAACGCATGACTCCCTATCACTCTGGACTTTAATGACGTGTCAACTTTAATTGAAAGACTAGGTTAAGTGACTTACAATGCCCAACACCACAGCAAGCTGATGTCGAGAGCGTCCAAGTTGAAAAGATCATATAGATCCTCGAAGCAAAGCAAAAAATAGTTGTCGCTGGTCCAGAAATTTTGTTGCTTGTATGTTACAGTAACTAAAAATTTATTGTTGTTGTAGCCAGTTAGGTATAATGCATAGAGGTCTATTAAGGCTTGCCCAACCTTCCTTAGCTGATCTTGAGGGAGCAAAGCCTTGCCAGGCTCGTACATAGAGTGTGCCTGAGTCCAGGCTGACACCACATTAGGCTTCACAATATTTTTGGACTTTCTGTCGGCGGTCTTCTTTGTTTTGGTCTTCTTGGGCGGTGGCACAGTGGCGGCATTTTTACCTTACTCGACAGATGCAAGACGTTGAGCAGCAGGTGCAGCAAGAGGTTGAGCAGTAAGCACAGCAAGTGGTTGAGCAACTGGAGCTTGAGCAACAAGTGGTTGAGTAGCAGGAGGTTGAGCACGAGCCTGGCTTGCACTAATCTCGGCATCGACGAAAATATCCAGCCGATTCCATTGTACCCTTGTTAGATGTGCATCACACAGAGTGATGATTTCATCATTCGGCGGAATAGGCAATGCGATGTCTTCCACATTAGGGTGCACAAAATCGATAGACACCACTTCACATCCCTCCCTTATCGGCACATTGTGTAGTTCATACTGATATGGGTAGACCATACCTCTTGCCACCTCAATCTGATACCCCCTAGGCTTTATGATAAGCTTGCACGTGGTTGGTTCAGTTAGCCGGTCAATCGTGTCATCCAAACCGCTGCAATATTGTGGGGTCACTTCTGGTTGTTGCTGCTCGACCTCACTTGATGCACAGCTGCTCTTTCTGACACAAGTAGGGCTATCCAATGTAGCTTGATCTGGAAGGATGATACCCTATAGAACTAAGCTTCTCACGATATCTGCATATAGATCCTTCTTGATTTTCGCAAAGAGCGCTTCCACATCGATTCCCCCAAACCTTCTTCGCTTCTTGTACATATCAGCATTGTCCGGGAAACCTTGCTTCTAGCCTTGCGAGCTAGAGACGCCCCGCATGCGACCAGTGTGCTCTGGGTTGCCAAGAGCACTTGTTAGCTCATCCTACTCCCGCACGGCAGTGAATGATCCTTGTGATGCCTACGCGGCCAGATCTCTAACCTTCTGAGCCACTGACGTTGCTTCGCTCGAGGTCCACGTTACTTCACCACTCTCTATCAGTCTCCCCCGGGCCCTTAGAAACGATTGCGCTCTGCCGGAAAACTGTTGCCATGGATTTTCTTTGCCCTCAGTCGCCATCTTGGCATCTTTGGCCAACCACTTATCTTTCATCCCCACGTAACCAGTTGTGCCAAGGTTGTGGGGTAGCTTATTTCTAGCCTAGAGCTCTTTCTTGGCAGAGCTTTCTGCCTTGAACTCAGCTAAGCTCTTTATGTTGACAAATTGCGGCCAGTCCTCTTTTTTTAGGTACGGGTACTTTATGAAGGGCTCGAGGTCTTTAGCAACGAAGTTTGAGACAAGGTTGCTTTTATGAGATCTCCATAGCTTGGATATCATCTTCATCGCAGTTCTTAAAGCTGTTACCTTTGTTTTCTCGGGAAACTCGAGGAAATAGTTGATCCCGTCGTTGAAGAGTGCAGTCTTCTGCTCTCGACTGAGATCGTCGAACTTCCTCAGGGTCAATGGGACCCTTTCCCGTGCAATAAGTCCTGCAAGCTTCCTCAGCCGCTGCAAGGCCGCTTTATCTATTGGCAGGCCATCACTGTCGACCGTCTTGATGGTTATCTTGTCCGTTGGCCACTTTGCTTGCGTCCTTGGCTTCTTGATTGCTAGCTCAACCTCGTCGGTGGAGCTAGAAGACCCGGCAGAGGAACGGGTAGACATCTAAACATTAAGAGAACGGAGACCTTATTGTTTCATTACAAAAAATGTACGAACGTACGACGCTAGACTTTGGGCACTAATAGGATGTGCGGCCCACATAGCTGGGCCTCGTGGTCCCGTACGGTTCTAGAGAGAATTTTGGCAGCATCTCCCCGTTGTTCTCCAAATACACGTCTCGACTTGGGGTCGAGAGGGTTGTGTATCCGGAGAACAACAGGGAGACACCACCAAAACTCTCTCTGGAACCGTACGGGACCACGTGGTCCAGCTACGCGGGCCGCACATCCCTGGACCGTCCAAAGTGCATGGATAATTCGGGAGCGTCTTCCTATAAATATGACCAGTTGTCCGGTAATATTTATAATCCAGCACTCCCGAACGAGAGACGACGTAATCGGTTGCGTGACACTAACTCGTTTTTTAAAATTTGTTTAGAATGAGGTAAGAAACAAGAGATTCTTGAAAAACCAAATAAAATAATAAGAATACTCTAATTACGATGAAATACAAATGTGACAAAGAACATTAATTTAAAAAGTGAAATAAAAAGAATGTAATAGGTACAATGTTATAACGAACGGAGGTACATACAACATGAAATTTAATAACCATAGGAATATAACATATGAATGTAACTGAAACAATTTCTCTTATATGATTTTATAAACTGAAATTTAATAACCATATGAATGTAACCTAATGTACGTTGAACATGATTGCTCTCAGATATCGGGCTGCCAACTTAATGGCCTCCTCGCCACTAGGCTATAATTTAATTCATAGGTGTGTGTGACAAATAATTCATTAAGCAATAGTACTAAGCAACAATAATAGTAAGCACGTAATGAAACTATAATGAAAGAACATTGCATGAATACAATATAGGAACAATAATATTAACACATAATGAGATATCATTGCATGAACAAACTTGTGAAAATAAAAAAAGAACCTAAATTGTCACACACATCCTCATACTAATAGCATCATCTTAATTGAGCAAATATTTCACAAATTATCCACAAAGCAACATTTTCACAAATTATCCATATTGCAACATTTTCACCAATTATGCACATATCCACATATCAACATGTCGGAGGAGGAGGATACAACCGAGGTGGCGGCGAGTAGGGTCGGCCACGCGCGACGGAGCGGAGGCCACGGGCGACGGAACGGACGTCGGAAGGGAGGCCATGCGTGACGGAGCGGAGGCCACGGAAGATGAAATGAACGAACCACGGTGGGGCCAACGAGGAGCACAACGAAGGCGACGACAGCGGTGAGAGGCTAGGGTTAGGGTTGCGCGAAATAAAAACGTGCCAATTCACTTCGGATCCCGCCTATTTATAAGAGGGAATCTACCGCCCGTCACTAATGACTCCACTCAGTGACCAGCGGTAACTACTGTTCCATCACTAATGACTCCCTGCAGTGATGGGTCATCAGTGACGGGCGGTAGTTACCACCCGTCACTGATGATCAGTAGGGTCAGAGCACAACACTTGTGCGGTCACCTCTAAAAGTGACCGCACAAGTGTTGTGCTACTGTTCAACGACGTCATGGGTTAGTTTGTATGGAATAAAGCCTGGTCTGATGCTTCATCACGCTGGTGGATGCGTCGAGCCAGGCAACATCCACCACAAGCCTCCATGGCCAAGAAAGAAGAGAAGTAGGAAAAGAAAGAAGAGAAGATCAGGCATTTGGTGTTCTGAAGTCAAAATGCAGACGCCCAGGGTATTTAAAGGGACTACACTAATTAAAATTAATGTACCATCTACTTATCTTTATTAACTGCCATGCAATTATGTGTTTGGCCAAATTATTAGTGGCGGGCGAAACAAAATGCCCATCACTGTTGCTACGTCATTAGTGACGGGCAACCATTACCGCCCGTCACTTTATAGCAACAGTGATGGGTAATTGTATGCTGCCCGTCACTGATAATTTGGCAAATACTTGTCTAGATTTCAAGTTATGTCACAGATATGACTTGCTAGAAAAATCCAATGCACATATATTACATACCCAAATCAGTAAGACTTATACAAACCACCCACATCCTAGTATTTCAACTTCCATTCCACATAGATTACACAACTCAGTACAAGTACATCTTACACTTAAAAGATAAATGTGCACGAAATTATAATGAATAGTGATCATCGCAACACAACACTTGTATACATACAATTTAACCTTTACACCTTCTGTTTTTTTACTTTCTTAACGTATAATCCTTTAGAATGGTCGGAGCGCAGGTACGGAGTTTTCTTGTCTGGTTTAACCTGTGGCATAATTGAGGTGGCGAAAGGAGGTATCTCATCAAACTGATTGTACTCGTCCTCATCAACAATATTTTCAACACCCATAATCCGTCTTTTTCCAGCTAGGACAACATGAAGTTTCTTATTTGTTGTATCAGGCACATAGAATACTTGAGCAACTTGTTTAGCGAGTACGAAAGGTTCTTCTTTATAGCCGACCTGAGTTAGATTTATACTTGTGAATCCGTACTTGTCGACCGTAATGCCTTTTGTTCTATTGATCCAGCGGCATCGAAACAGAGATACCTTGAATCCTAGGTAGTTAAGTTCCCAAATCTCCTCACATTGTTGTTGTCGTAGGCATCTATACGAACACCACTATTCTGGTTTGTGCTCTTGCTATCTTGATTAACTGTGTAGAATGTATAACCGTTTATATGATAACCTTGATATATTGTAACACTGTATATAGGGCCTGCTGCTAGCTGTCTGATCGATTCGCTCACTAGGGTTTTCGATCGTGCGATCTGATCTCGAAACCAGCTATTGAACCTTTTTATGTGTTGTTTTGCGATCCAAGCTTCGGTACGAGACGGGTTCTCTACAGAAAGCATATGATTGTGCTCAACGATGTATGGTGACACTTCACTCAATTGTTACAACACGAGAAAATGAGCTTGGTCATATGCCTTTGGATCCGGAGTGAGTGTTTGCTTGCCCAGGATTCCTTAACCTGCTAGTCGACCCTCATGGTGAGAGTGAGGCACACTAATTGGGTTATTCGGGTCTGTGTACTCGACACACTACTCTACTACCTCCTTGCTAGAGTAACCCTATGTGATGCAACCCTCGGGTGAAGAACGGATCCTAACATATTTCTTTAGAACACCCATGTATCTCTCGTACGGGTACATCTGATGTAAGAAGCAGGTCCAAGAAAGAAAATTTCTTTGACGAGATATGAGGTGAGATGTACCATAATATCAAAGAACGATGGAGGATAGTACATCTCAAGAAGAGAGAGAGTCAAGAATTATTTTTTCTCTACTTCTGCTAGCGTTGTTGGGTCGAGTACATTCTGTCCAATTGCATTGAAGAAAAAACACAAACTCATTATAGCCTCTCTTACCCCCACCGGTAACACATTTCTTATTCCGACAACAATCATCTGAGTCAGCATCACATGATAATCGTGAGTCTTCATTCCACCAACCATCTTAAGCTCCTTCGGGTTGATAAGTTTGCTGATATTCGACGAGTAACCTGATGGAACTTTAATGCTATGCAAGAATTCACAAAACTCCTTCCTCTCCTTCCTAGAAAGGGTGATGCAAGATGGAGGCAAGAACTTTCCTCTATCGGTCTATTGTGATGTAGCTCCGGTCGTAAACCTATTTCCTCAAGATCCGCTCTAGCATTCTCATGATCTTTTGTTTTGCCTGGCATATTTAGCATTGTTCTGAGGAGACTGTCACACACATTTTTCTTGACATGCATTGTATCGATGGAATGGCGAACATCGAGGTATTTCTAATATTCAAGTTCCCACAAAATTAACTTCTTGTTCCACATTCCATCACAACTGTTGGAAGAACGTTTTCGCTTGCCGAGTACAACATTTATGTCCTTTACCTGGTCATATACCTCTGCGCCTCTGAAATGCCTGGGAGATCCTTCTTTCTCTACGGTGCCATCAAACTACAGCTTCATTCTTCTGTATGGGTGTTTCATTGGAAGAAAGCGTCGATGGCGTATGTATACCGTTTTCTTAGAATGGTTCAACCATGTGCTCGATGTTTCCTCCAAGCATACAAACATCCGCTTCAGACGGGGGATTACAGGGAAATACCATATCACCTTCCTCGGAACTTTCTTTCTGTTGCACCCATCGTTCAGTTCATCATCGTATTTTCTATTCTTGAATCGATGTGTCCCATATATTGGACATCTGTCAAGGTCTGCATACTCTCCACGAAACAGAACACAATTATTCCTACATGCATGTATTTTCTCTTGTCCAACCCTAGAGGATATACGATCTTCTTAGCACCATACACGGTGGTAGGCACCTTATTCTCTTCTGGCACCAGGTCCCTCAGCAAATTCAGTAATGCTTTAAAACTCACATTGGACCATCCGTATGTCGTCTTCATTTGTAGCAATGTCAGGACAGTGTATAAGACCGTGTGCTTCTCTTTGCAGCCAGGATAGATCGGTGTTTTTGAGTCTCGAACAAGTTTTTGGAATTGGGCAAACTCTCCTTTAGAATATGCAACTTGTTCCTCCGCATCATGCACCGTCTGATCAATAATGTCCACTATATCAATATACTTATCTTTATTAATTCTTAAATATCATTGTTGCTCATGTAATCTGTATCACCGGCCCCACCTTCATCTTTACTAGCAATCTGATCTACTTCGCCATCGTTTTTTCCTTCTTCGCCATGCTTGTTCCATATATGATATCCCTTCTTGAATCCACATCTTAGCAAATGGTCGTAGACATTCTGAATTTAGAACTGCTTCTCGTTCTTATAGTCATAGCATGGACACCACATTACAGTCTTTCCATTAGCTTCCATGTCTGCTCTAGCAGTACTCATGAAAGACTTCACCCCACTAAAGTATTCATTGCAAGTACGACAATCAAGATACATCCAGCTCCTTGTTGTTGGCATCTACAAATTATTAAAAAATTAAACAACCATCATATATATCCAAGTATATGACTTGTCGCAAATAAAACATGCTTAACTTTGGGCACTAATAGGCAAGGATAGATCATAAATCCCATTCGGGGATGTGTGGCCCATGTAGCTAGGCCCCGTGGTCCCGTATGGTTCTAGAGATAATTTCGGTAGCATCTCCCCGCTGTTCTCCAAATACATGTCTCGACTTAGGGTCAAGAGGGTTGTATATCCGGAGAACAATAGGGAGACACCATCAAAACTCTCTCTAGAATCAAACGGGACCACATGGTCCAGCTATACGGGCCGCACATCCCCGGACTGTCCAAAGTGCGTGAACAATTCGGGAGCGTCTTCATATAAATATGACCAGTTGCTCGGTCATATTTATAATCCAACAATCTTGAATAGGAGATGACGTAATCGGTTGCGTGACTCTAATAATTATTTCACTTTATTGAACAAAAATATGATAGACAGATTAAAATTGGAGAAAAAATATAATTTCGGCCGGACGTTGGTGCTAGCTGCGGTGGGGGGCGGTGCACCGGAGCACGTAACAGTGTGGATCGCCATCACAGGCGCGCGCATGCAGCTACAATGTGGTCGCCGGCCGGTGGCTAGGGACTTAACTGTGGCCGGTCGGCAGTTATGGGACAAGGGTGGAAGTCGGCGGTGATTGGGAGCAATAAGTGCGGAGCTCAGTGTCTGAGGTCCTTAAATACTTGTCATCAGTGACGGTTATCTCTTAAAAGACGTCACTAACAGTGGCCTTAGGGTTGTGGGCACTTTAGTGACGTGGGTAAAACAACACGCGTCACTAAAGGTCACATTCTCTAGTGACGGGTGGTACTGTGACCCGTCACTAATAGGGGTGCCCCTCTTTAGTGACGGGTGACAACATAACCCGTCACTATAGGGGGCCTCTTTAGTGACGGGTCATACTGTAAACCGTCACTAAGGGGAGCGCCCTATCTTTAGTGACGGGTCAGACTTAGACCCATCACTAATAATGTAGCATTACTGATGCATGTAAAATAGTCTGTCACTATAACTGTATTACTAACACGCGTCTTTGATCCATCAGTAAAGCTCCGTCACTAAAGATCGTTTCTGTGGTAGTGAATAAAGCAGCGCCTCTATTGATATCCACACATATAGGGGTGGAATGCCAGTCGGTAGTGTACTAGCACTCAGGAGGTTGGCGAGGTGGTCAAGCTCGAGAGGTGGCAGCTAGGGTTTGCTCTTGGTGTCTAACAACTTAGCACATGAGACGCATCGACATGCGAATCAGCAAAAGACTTAGAAGCATTGGCCTAGCTTCTCTACAACCTGCACCCTCATATATATAGACATCCTAGCTTGGGCCTATCCAGGCCCAACTAAGAATCTACTTGGATATCCATCCAATCTGTTCAGATCTCTATCCAAACTGTTTGGATCTCTATCCAAACTAAGCCCAATTCGAATCCAGTATTCTAACCTGTTAAGTGTGTGACCCTGTAGGTTCACGTATAGCTTGGTTAACATATAGAAACTCCTTTCCAATACTCCGTTAATAGCGGCCTCTAGCAAAGCATATTATCCCAAGTATACGTAAAGATCATATCGGCTGAACCTTATAATATTCTCATGTATATGTCCTTTTGCCTCACGATATTGATCGAGCACAAGGTGAGATTTGTGTCATCCTATCAATAGCTTGATCCCTCTCTCGATCTCTATATTGGATTATAACTTGTGATTAACTCCATAATCACATCGGCATGGCCATACACTTTCAAAATCCATTACATCGAGAGGCCTAGAGATATCTCTCCCATAAGGAGGGGCAAATTCCATCTTGATCACTCACATCCCGCTACATGTTTCATAGCAGACCTGATGACTACTTTTATAACTATCAAGTTACGGAGTAGCGTTTGGTAGTCCTAAAGTAAGTCACTACACATGTTGGGAACCATGGTGATCTCATGTCTAAGGACTTTACATAAACACTACTGAGACCTACTGATGATACATCAAATCTTAATAGTGTCTCATGTGCCTCATAGTGGATCTATTCAACATATATTCTTCAACATACGTCTTTGTTATTGAGTTAGTATCACCATACCCATAATCTATGAGACATGATCATCAATCAATACACATGCTGATCTCAGTTATATCTGTTTCATATATAACTTAAAATCGATCAGGGATAATTTAAAAATAGTCACATTATGAGTCTCATAAACAAGTCACGTACTTGTTGATCTATAATGACAATCTATTTCAAGTAATGGCATAGTGTTTCATAAACATAGTATGCCTTATATAACATTTCTATGTTGATTCTAGAGCATAATGCTAACAGACACGTACAACATCTCCATATTACCTATAAGGCATATTACTAACGATTCAGCCATGGTGTCCAATGATGTTGCCAACTTGTGAGAAGGAGGCGACTACCTTTGAAAATGTGGTGACTGCCTTTGATCCCTCAATCCAGATAGATTTTTTTATCAACTACAAGCCCAAGCCAATACATGCATAATATTTATTTTTTATGATTGAGTGATGCACATTCTTATTATTGGTTTATCAGCAAAAAACACCACAGCATAGTAGCAGTCTTTTAGTGTCTGTTGTGTCCAAGCCGGCAGTGAAGAGTGTTATCACTACCGATTTTAAAACACCTTGACATTAAACTTTTTGAATTTGCCATGAACCGCCACTGATATAGCACTATTAGCGTCAGTGTATTGCCGATCAGTTCACCTACGGGGGTACTCGAGATGGTGAATAGGATGTGAGGGAAGCGTTGTCCTCTTGAGTCCTATGGTTGACTCTAAAGAAATAGAGCCAAGATTTATATAGGTCCAGGCCTCCCAAAGAATAATAGCCCTACGTTCTATGTTTTGGTGGATTGATGATTATCTATGCAATACAATGCGAGTAGATTGGATTGCCCAGAGCGATCAAGCATGCCTCTAGGGGGTGCCTCACCCCCTTATATAATAAAGGGGAAATCCCAATAATCCCATGACTCTATCCCAAGTCGGTTCCCAAATATCCAGGATAGCATACTGAACTTAGGCCTATTTCCTAATTACAAGGATCCTAGTACAAGTATATCTCCTTATACCGGATTATGGTGTTCAGTTTTCAAATATGGCTCTGATATGTCTTATCGGAATCGAATCCATCTTCATTGGCCATACCGAACTGCAAAGTTGGTTAAGCCCACTCTTGGTCTGGACTGATAAAGCCCTTCATGGGGTACCCGAGGGTCATATCCCTAACTATTAGTGCTGATTATTTTTTAACCAGCGCTAATTTTATAGTAGTATAAGTAGTAAGCAGAATAATGAGGTGACCAGAATAGTCCAGAACAGTGAGTTGACCAGAACAGTGGGGTGACCAGACGAGCCGTCCTTTGGGATCTCCGATGAACGCAAAACTCTCGAACACGAAGACGGAGCCGGCCGAGACGAGGAAATCTGAAAAAAGTCCCATCGGATCTTGGTGAAAGCGATGCGATCCCCTACCTAGCGTGCCAACTGTCAGTGAATCACCGGTCAATCCACCCAAGGGGGTACTCGAGGTGGTGATTATATGTTGTGTAAGGAAAACACAATGCCTTCGAACCCGATGATCGACTCTAGAATATAAGAGCCAAGATTTATACTAGTTCAGGCCTTCTAGAGGATAATAGCACTATGTCCAGTGTTTGGGTGTCTACTATGATGGTGGATCTTACAATACGACGCAATTAAGCTATCAAGGCTTGGGAATCAAAAGCAAGAAAAATATGGTGGAGCTATATGGCTAGATGGTGTTTGACGATGAGATGAATTGATAGATGCCTCTGAGGGGTCTCGCCTTCTTTATATATTCAGGAGATAAGCCTAACAATTTCATGACTTTATCCCGAGTAGGACTTGAATTTCCTACCTAACTCAGGTACTAAATCTCTAATTACAAGGATTCCGATACAAATAAACCTCTAGATAACATATCTAAAGCTTAACTACTGATAAGGACTTCACTTTCTTTATCGGAATCAAACCCCTGTTTATGGACCATACCGGACGGTCAATGTTAGTCTTAGTCTGCCCTTGGTCCAGTCTAATAAGTCCAATCTTGAGATATCCGGGGGTCATACCCCCGACAGTATTCAATTACATATATACGCGTGATGACATAGTATAGAAAATATCTGCTAGTGGAACAATGCATGCAATGCAATGTGACTTCATACATATCATGCAGGCCTATATCTACTAGGTATACATATACTATATGCATATCCATATTATACGAAGTACAAACGACCACCAAACAACGCAGAATGGAGCAGCAATTACGTGATCACGATACGTGAGCGGTCGCACAGCGAAAGGGCAAGTCACCATCCACTGAGCACCGAATCGTCGTTTCCTGCGTTTGCGGATTTGCGCTATGACCCTGCCCTGCGACTGCGAGGCTGCGAGAGGCGAATCAGGTCTCTGCCTAGTTAGGCATGAGTGGCTAAGGCCTGTCGCCTGAGCGCGTGTTGCACTGTTGCGCCACCTGCGCAGCCTATGGCCCTGCGCGTCCACGGCCGGCACCACTCAGTGGCAGTGCTCCCTGGCAATATCCAATTCTCCATTCTGCAAGGTGCATACTATAGCGGCGTGCATCACTAGTTAGGGATTAAGCATTTAAGCATTAACATAATCATAAAGTATACTTCAGGCAGTGAAAAAACGAGAAAGAGAAACGAGTTGATGAGTTGATTCAACACAAAGAGAGTCTATTGATAAATTATTGGATGATATTGATATTAACACCATCATCAGTAAGTTCGCATCAAGAAATGTTAGAAATAATTTTTGAGGTAATTTAATATACACACATTATTCTATATTAATATTGTTTTTATATATTTTAGTTGTGTATTGGTAAAATTATATATATATATATATGAATATTATATCAGTATAAGAGCCCTAATTTTTAGTTCGCCCCGGGTCTCTAAAATCTCATGACCGACCCTGGTGATAAGTTAGCGACAATCATTTCTTTTATTGGAATTAGTATGTAACGCTACTACACAAAGATTTGTGAACTACTCAAGTAATATGAATTATTTTAGTTTAAAAATACAAAACATTACTATTACGGTATAATTACATTAAGGTATGTCAACAAATAAAGCATACAACAACTCAGGGGTAAAATAGTACTACCTCCATTAATTTTTAAATGACGCCGTTGACTAAAACTCATTCGTTTGATCATTCGTTTTATTCAAAACTTTTTTAAAATATTATTTATTTTGTTATAATTTGTTTTATTATTGAAGGTACTTCAAGTATAACTTATATTTTTGCATATTTACACAAGATTTTTGAATAAAATAAATAATCAAATGTTTTGATAAAAGTCAACGGCGTCATTTAAAAATAAATGGAGGGAGTACATTCGTACCAAATCCTATTATTTCTGAATCTGGATCACTCTACAAGCTAAACAGGTTTAGCTACTCCACGGTGAATTAGCAACTCCACTATAGATCTGCTCTAAGTAAATTTCGTGAAGTGAAATAAATTTTGGTAGAGTGGAACAGTTCCATAAAATGAAACAGTTCCATAAAATGGCATGATTCAAAATATACATAAATTATAATGACATGATGACCAATAGGTGTGTAGTAATAACTGATCTCTTAACTCGCAAAATGACGGCAACGGATATCCATTTTTTTTTTAAAAAAAAAAGATAACATCGCTCGCACGTGCCGCGAAGACCCTGCCGGTCTGCCCGCTCGCCCGCTTCCCCTCGCCTCATCCCGTTCCCGTATAACCCCCTCCGCCGCCTCCGCCGCCGCCGCCGCCGCCCCGCTCCCGGCTCCCCTCGTCCCCACTTTCTTCCCCAACGCCAATTTTGCGGGAAACGCGAAACCACATCAGAGAAACCCCTCTTCTCACCCACCCCAAAACCCTAACACCCCCTCCTCGTTGTCCTCCACCGCGCGCGTACAACGATGGCCTCGCCGCCCCCCTCCACCGCCACCGCGCCCGGATCGCCGCCGTCTGCGCAAGTGGTAAGCTCAGCTACCCCTTATCCGTGCGCTCCACCGCCGGGCTTGCTCGATCCGCCTTGACTCGATTTCGTTTCGTGTATTCCTCCTCCAGGTGGGCAACGCCTTTGTGCACCAGTACTACAACATCCTCCACCAGTCGCCGGATCTCGTCT
>KE370772.1:443637-456226 GCA_000418225.1 Zizania latifolia
TTGATGTGTTTCCAAGTGTCTTGTGTGTAACCAAAGATGTATTGATTGATTTGGAACACAAGGGAGGAGTTTCCACGGCAAAAGGAGAGTTTTCCCGGTGAAAATCGTGAAGAAATCGCGATTTTGGGCTGTTCTGTTTTTACTGTAGCAGCCGGAAGTTCCGGTTGTGCCCGGAAGTTCCGGTCCCCGGAAGTTCCGGTTGTGCCGGAAGTTCCGGCCAGTCAGAACAGTTTGAAGCACGTTTGCTCGTCAACGACTACAGGGATTCATCCTCAGCACCCTCTACACCAAGCTTGCAGTAAAACCCTCTGAACCTTATCTTTTGTGCTCAAATATTATTCTGAGAAATTTACTGTGATCTAGGGTTTACTTATTGCTCACTAACACGTTACTTTTTCAAGTTGCATAATGAATGCTTTTCTTTGTATTCTTGTGTTTGTTTCGTGTTAGTAGAGATTTTTGTTAGAGGTTCTGAGTTGAATACTTGTTATTATTCTTGAAGAGTGCTTTTGAGGAGGTTTTGAGATATCAGCTTGCCTGGTGTGATCTTTATCGCACAATCTTGTGCTGAGCTTTCTTGAGTCACTTGCAAGGCTGATATTCTCATTGGTTGAAGTTTTTGGGGGTATTTGTATTTTCCACTGCGTTTTTAATTTGCGCCCATTCACCCCCCCATCTGGTCGCCTTTTCGGTCCTACACTCCTCCATCCCGTCGCGGCCTCCGTCCCATCGCGGCCTCCGTCCCATCGCGGCCTTCTCCGCCGATCTCCTCTTCCGTCACCGACCCTCCTCACCGCCGCCTCAAGGTCCTCTTCTTCCTCCTCCTCCGATATGGCTAGGGTTTGTGAGTTTGTATGTTGCTTTATAAATATATTGCTTAGTGAATTTGTGAATATTTTGCTTTGTTAATATGTTGCCTTCTGAATATATATGTTGCTTTGTAAATATGTTAGTTTGTGAATATGTTGCTTAGTGAATTTATGAATATTTTGCTTTGTTAATATGTTGCCTCGTGAATATATGTGTTGCTTTGTGAATATATTGCTTAGTGAATTTGTGAATATTTTTCTTTGTTAATATGTTGCCTTGTGAATATATATGTTGCTTTGTGAATATGTTGCTTAGTGAATTTGTAAATATTTTATTTTTATGTTGCCTTATGAATATATATGTTGCTTTGTGAATATGTTGCTTTGTGAATATGTTGCTTTGTGAATATGTTTATGCAAGTATTATTGTATTTTTTTATCGTTGTCAAATATAACATGAATTAGGGACATGGCAAGTCTCCCAAGTAATTAACAGGGCACTTCCGTCAGACAACGTTCTTCCACTAGTAGGTGGATCCCTATGGTACCAACTTATGTTCCTGATAGTTGCCTCATAAAGATCAATCATCTAGTCAATGGAGGGATGTCACTAGGTTTATACATTGTACATTGCATATATTATTTATGTGCTAATAAAACTAACAAACTGATGTGATATTATTTTACTGTTATAGTTTTTATCAAAAAAATTTAGCGATATCAATAACATTCGTGCTGGTGACACCCTTAAGATATTGACAAGAGATGGGTGCACCAGTGAGGTTGAGGTTGCGAGCTGTGGAGGCAGAGTATGCCTCTACAAAGGGTGGCCCGAATTTAGTCAAAGAGGTGGCCTAACACAAGGGGACTATGTGGTAATAACAATGTGACAGGCCCCATTGACAGTTATGGCCAAATTTTACACTAACTTTAGTGATGAGAAAACCCCAATGGTCATAAAAGTAGATAACAACGATAGTGATATCTATAGAGAACTGACATTACTTACTAGACATGCATATTTTGTTTATGTACTTAAATTGATTTTTTATAATGTTAGGGGAGGGTCCTAGCAATATTACAAAGAATAAGGGGAAGCAGATAGCCAGGGAGGTCGACACCGACCAAATGGGCCAATTGAAGCACATCTGTTATTTTGGCAATCCAACAGATGTAACTCCAGCAAGAAAAGCTCTCCTGCAAGACATCTCGGTAGTTTTATCCTTTGAGACTCGGTTATATGTCTGCACAATAAATAACTCGATCATCAACAAGAAGTTAGTGGTAAGTGATTTGCACATGTCGGTGGTTAACTAGATCATCTATGTACTTGACCTTATCTAACTAGATTTATTTAAATTTTATTGTTATAGTACTTTTCAAGACAGTACTGTGAGAAGTACATCACACCTCACCTACACCAGTAGACCACCACCTAGATTCAAGTGACAGCAGCAGGGTCTGAGGTAGTCCCAATTATGGTGCATAAATCCATGGATTGATGGTGCTACCTAACTACTGGTTTTAGCCAATTTCTTCGAGATAACGCATTAGAAACTGGCATAGTATGTGCCTTCCATTTCAGCATCAATAATAGTGCAATTGAGCTTATCATGTATGTGGTCTAAACCTGGGGTATGATGTCTTCCTATCTATCTTCCTTTTTGCACTAATAATCATCGTACATATTGTACTGATTCTTTTTTCTTCAAGGAAAAGTAGTACATGGTGACCATAAAAGAGGCTGCAAAACTAGACATGTATAGCCTTAAGCAATTCATGACAAGTAGACAGAGAGAATCTCTGCAGGACACTATTTAAGCTCTTATGGAAGCTAAAAGTTAGCTAGAAGTTAGAAGTTAGGGAATGATGCTCTTATGGAATTTTGTTTTAGCCATATAATTTCTTCAAGATAACGAGTTAGAAATTAATATATATGATATTAATTTGGTTATGAATCTTCTGTGATAAATTGTCTATGTTCATTCTGTGATGAATTGTCTATCATGTGCTTTGGAATATAATGTTAGATATGTTGGCTGCCAAATCCTAGCTTTAATTTAGGATGCAGCCTAAAAAATATTATTATTTTTAAAATAACCATAATATTAGTGACGGGTACCATTAATCACCCGTCACTAAAAAGCCATAGCAGGGGAGCCGATAGGCCCCCTCTAGTGACTGATAAATACTGTCGCCCATCACTAAAGGTTGACCCTTTAGTGACGAGTATTCACCCGTCACTAATAATGTTATATCACTAACATGATAAGAATGACGATAGACTTGTCCGTCATTAATAAATGTTATTACCTGTCACTAAAGTGCTTTTCTGTGGTAGTGTTAGAGAATCCATCTTCTTAGGGACAAATGCTTAGGGGTGTCTGAGAAAAAGTTGACTAGGAAGGCACCAATAGCTCCGACCACCCATCCAAGAGTGGTAGGGCCACCAAAGGACATAAAGATTTGGTAGCTCCCAAGGTATCCAACTGCCGAGAGCCCACCCATAGGGTCTTAGTTGCGCCCGAAGGTAATGAGCAAAGAGAACAGATGATATGGCGCCATGTTGTCCTAAGTACACGAAATTGAGGATCCTATATCTCAAAACACCGACATCTACCTTATTCCACTAAATACTAGAGCCCGATTGAATCTAACACTAGAAGTGTTTTGTGTAGCTATCTCAATTCACCCAAGAACACACAAGCAACAAGAAGAAATGAGAAAAAACAAAAGAGAAGAGAAATGCAAGACAATGGCTTAAGAAAATGGTTAGTCGAATTTTATTTTTGCATATATCACGGTGATCAATATTATATTAGGCTAAGTTTCTTATTATAAGTTTTAGGCCCTGTTTGGATGCAAGAAACGTTTCGGTTTCTGGCTAGAATCACTGGAATCACATCCAAATGATATTTTTGTGAAGTGTTTCGAATCAGAAACATTTCTCTTTTTTACGCTAGAAGGGAGAATCACCTAAAAGGGTGTTTCACACCGATTCTAGTTATTTCAGGAGAATCTAGAGTTATAGCCAAACGATTTCATAAGTGATTCTGATTCAGACTCTAGAAACGTTTTTGAAAAGAATCTAGATCCGAAACGTTTCTTTGAGAATCTGGATCCCTACCAAACGCACCCTTAATCTAACAAGAGGAACAATAGAAATGATCACCAGTTCTAGTTGATTAAAGTAGCCGCTTGTCAGGCGCTCGATAAAATGACTGCCACCAGTTTGTAAGTTTTTTAAGAAATATACATGAACAACCCAAAAAACCGACTGTGGTTCCACTTTATTTTTCCTATTTTCTCCTAAATACCGCTGTGTATTTGTGAATTTCTGCATGGGCATAATTGCTGTGTATTTGTGAATTTCTGCATGGGCATAATTATTGCTCATCTATTTGGACCGATACAATTAGCAGCTTTATGTGTGCCTCTAGCAATGCACCGGCACAAGTATTCCATCTGTTAGAGTATATGGTATGCGTGTATATGATAATAGGGATGATATTAGGCAGGATTATATTATATTTAGTCATTCCTTATTTATAGATCATCTATCTTATATCTGCTCATGTACTTCTATATATACCAGCTCCTAAGACTTAACACAATATATCCACAGTTTATTATTTTTCTCTCTATAATTTAATATGATATCAGAACAGATGATCTAACATCGCTCTCATCTTTCCACTGCCGCTCACCCCTAGGAGATCCTTTCAGAGGCGGCTATCTTCGTCCGGTCCACTGCCTCCTCATCGGCTTGGCAGCTTTGAGCTCGCCCCAATTCTCCTGCGTCACCAGGAACTCTAGTGCGTCGCCGGTCTCTGCACCGCCTGTAGCTAGCCTCTTCCCCGTGCCGCAGGCCCACGCGTCGGCGTCCTCTCGTGACCGGACATTTTCCTACGTCCTATCATCGGTCCCCGCTGGTACCGCGTCATTCAGTGACACGGCAAGGCCGAGCGCCGAGAGGCAGAGGACTTGGCCGATCCATACTAGAAAAAAGGGGTCAATGTGCATGGGTGAGTCATGTGTGGGTCGTGGGCCCACCATGATTCACAAAAAGGGTTTAGTGGTTTACGGGCTGTTGCTTGCATGGCTTGTTACTGGCCCCCGCACCTTTCTCGGTAGACCACCGTTCTTTTTTTATTTTTCTTTTTTCTTTCTATTTCGATTAATTGATTGGATTTCCGTCACCCACCACCATCATCGACTTCATGCATTGCTGATTCCACTCCGGTTGTCCTGCATATATTTGGCTTCATCACCCGATTGAGCGCCGACCTCTTTAGGATGAATCTTCTTCGTCTACACGCGTCTCGCCATCAAGCTTTAGGCCATCACTATGTCGTCTCCTCGAGACATAGTGTTGTTGCTCATGGTCTTCAACTGCTACATCGATATAGAGCCATTGTTGTGTCGTCTCCTTAGGCTGCAACATTGTTGCTCGTATCATCTTCACCGTCGTTTCGGTCATCATCAGCCACTCAGGATCTTCTCTGCCTACTTTGAGCATTGCCGTCGCGTCTTCCTCCGACTGTCACTATCGCCGCTCTAGGCCATTGGTTCAGCTACCTTATTCGTATTCATCCACTGCACCATGTCGCCAATGTCATCGTATCTTCCTCGACTACTTCTGTCTTCTCCGACAACAGCGAGCTGCATCGGTACTTCTCTGTCTACGCTGTTTTGCGCTGTGATCATCTCGAAGGTCTTCTCTGTTAGTCTTCTTTGACAATGTGGTGGAGGGTGAGGTGCCCGATCTTCCGTCAGGTGGAGGATAAATAACGATTTGGTGGAGACGCAACACACACGATCCGGTTTCTGATCCACGAGATCGAACCCCTGTAATTGCAGCACCACTTCTCCTCTTGTTATCAACTAAGAACAGCCTGATTGACCTCACCACGAAGGCTAATCCTTGTCTGCGAATCGAAGAACACAAGCAAGAACGCAAAAATGCAATCGAACTGAAATTCTATTGGAATCTACGAAGCGAGGTTCACTTACAAAACCGGTGAAGCGGCGGCTATCAAAGTGACGTGTAAAATAAACCCAAAAACTCTAGATGGCTGTAGAAACACCTTATATAGTAGTTCCGGACGCACCCCTAATGGGCTTAACTGGATACACGGCTCAAAGGCCCAATAACGCAGAAAACAGCATGCTAACATATTCTGGACGCCAACTTGTTTCAACGATTTCTGTTGATCCAAAATGAATTTTGAGGTGAAACTGGTGCCATTGGAAAGGTACCAAAGTTAGCTTTCCGTGCATGGGTGGAACGTCGAAAACAGAGTTCGTATGCGGCCTGGGCGACGATTTTAGTGCACACTGCTCCTGGAATCCGAGTTTGACTCGAACTGGAGTTGGATTGGACTTCCAACTCGGCTTGGATGTCCTCGCTGGTGCTTCTTCAACTCTTTGCTTGTCTCTATCTGCTTCTTTATTAACTCCATGGTTTCTAACAATAATATCATCCCTAGGTAACAATTTATTCTCAAGATAATATAAAGAGGTACTTAGAAACGAGTTCACCTGAAGATTTAATATGAATTCTAGGACGAGAGTTTTTGTTATATCCATAGTAATCATGGTCACATCACAATGGCACAAGGTTTATGATGGTCCCTCTACTCGCTCGCACGATATTGGTAACACCGTTGTGTGCGTTCGTCTCGATTCGTCTTTGGGTCTAGCAAACCCAACGTACGTCTCATTCTCAACGGCTTCGACATCATCGGTTCTTCGCGCGTCTTCTTCCTCAATGACTGCCATGATCACGTCATCGTCTTCGTCTTATCCTGGTTTGCCGGCACTATCCTGCGTGCGCGACCACTTCATGATGCCTCTCTATGCGTCCACGACTTAAGGCTACCTCGTCATTGGCATCCCGACTTCTTCGGCTATATCGACCATGGCTACCTTACGCAGCTACCATGACCATAGCTTCTTCGGCTCCATCGCTTTTGTCTACCTCGACTACGACATAAAGGGCTATCATCATTGAGCACTCTTGTTAGTATCTTCTCCAGTCTAAGCATCTGCTTTGCTCACACTTAGACTGCGGGGGGATGTTAGAGTATATGGTATGCGTGTATATGGCAGGTTTAAGTATATGGTAATAGGAATGATATTAGGCAGGATTAGATTATATTTAGTCCTTCCTTGTCTGTAGATCGCCTACCTTATCTCTGCTCATATACTTCTATATATATCGGCCCCCGAGGCTTAATGCAATATATCCACAGTCTATTATTCTTCTCTCTATAATTTAACACCGTCTATATAATGTCTGACTGTCTGTTAGTGTTAGATTATGACTCAAAATCTATTAAAATTCTACTTCAATATAATACATAAAAGTGTCTATAAATATGAGCTATCATCGTACATGTAATCTTATACAGAGCAACAATTATTATAATTTGTCTCCTGTAGGTTTTTTTATATAGGTTTTTCTATGTAAATCTTTGTCCAGTATTTTTATAAACAAGTGGTATTAAAGGCTGATTGGATCATACAAAATTTGTTTTACTCGTCGATGAGATTTTCATGTTCATGCGCATATCAATGGATCATTGTCCATCTGATGTGGTGCTCTCGTAGGCTCCTGCATTCAACGTTGACATGTTCTAGTACCATCATTGCCTGCTACTCTGTTCCTCAAAAAAAATTTATGGGATGAAATCTTACAACTCATCTCCTAAGGTCTTATCTTTGATTCTTATTATCTCATCTATCACGTATCTTGAAGCATATGTCACCTCTAAAATATATTTATAATTTTTATTATCTCATATTCTTATCATATTTCTAAAAAAGGAAACGGTAGAAATTCATCAATCACAGTGCTGCTTGATCAGGCGTATATCGAAAGGATTTCACAACGTGCATATAAACAAAAGGAGAGATTTTTTTCTTTGGCAGGGGAAGCTCACCAGAATTCCAAGCTCACCTGGGCGAGGAGAAATTTGCCCGCGCGCGTGTTCTTGTCTCGTGGTCGCGCGGCACAAGAATAGCCGCGGCAGTATCGCCCAAACGGATCTGCAGTGTCATTTTTCCTTAAAATCGAGAAGAATGAGATAATAAGAATTACAAATATAGTTTAGAGGTGGCATGTGTTTTAATATACGTCATAGATGAGGTCAAAAATATAAGATGAGATCATTTCGAAATGGGTTCTGAGGATCCCTCCTATAGAATTTTTTTCATCTGCGCCTCTGCCACAAGAAAAAAAAAAGAACAGTTCCTGTTCTCTTAAGAAAATTGGTGGAATTTGCTACGTGCACGCGGGTCGTTTACCAAGATTTCTGTTCCATCGAATATTTTGGCGTAAATTTCCTTGTCCACGCAGCTACGTACCAGGAGTTCTACTCAATTGATTTTTCCAGCCCGATTTCATTTGGATCATACAGGAATTTGCACACAAGGAGTATTATTCAACCTATCTTTGCTTCATGCATATGACAATTTTTACACAAGTTTCTATTAAAAGCTTATATTTGTGCTACGGGCACCCATTAAGCGTTTTAGAGACTTTGTGTTTTGTATTTGTTTGCTATTGCTCCTCGGATAGATAATATCTAACCACTAAAGAATAAAATAAGCCCATCCTAGCACTTGTTCATTGCCCATCTTTACGTGATTTCAATTCAAAGTGAATTTTTGCTACGCGCAAACAGGTTCCATACCAGTTTTTTTTTTTGTTCAATCGAGTTTGTGAAGGAGTTTTTCTTACACAAAGCCAGCTTACAAGAGATTTTAGCACATTGCTTCATGTACACAGCAGTGTACCAAGAAGTTTTTTGTTCTTCAGAACCTATCATATATTTTTTATCTGCGTTTTTTCTCAAATATTTCGTTCACTAAATTTGGCATTGAGAAGTTCGATGGCAAGATCAGTTTTTCTATATAGAGGTTCAGACAAAAGCTGTTCTCACACGAGCTGGAGCTCGAAAGACATTGGGTGTTAAACTAACTGATATAGCAGATTACAAGTAGAAGGATTTGGATCAAAATACATTTCAAATACTAAGTTCAAGTATTATCTAGACTTAGTAGTTATTCATAGTGCTTAGGAGCGCTTTGGGGTTTTGGAGACATTTTATTCAAGAACATATTTAGAGAGATTTTGAGTCAAGGATAGGTTTGTTAGATTATGACTAAAAAAGATAAACTCAAAGAGATAGAGTCCTAGTCAAATAAGTTCATTGAACTTCAATATGATACCTAAAAGTGCCTATAAACATGTGCTACCCTTGTACTTGTAATCTTGTGACAATTATTATGATTTGTCACTCGTGATTTTTTTCATATGGGTTTTTCTATGTAAATCTTTATCCAATTTTTTTTATCTATGTGTGCTTTCGATCTTAACATTGTCTCATGTAATGGTTTCAATTTGTACTCCAACAATAAGGCTTTATTCCTCGAGAAGCATTCTCTCAATTACTCATAAATTTTAAAGTAGCCATTTAATCTACTAGAAGACTGAGTTCTTACTCGGAAGAATAATTCGGTTGGATGTTTTTCCAATCCAGGATTTAACTTGTCTCGTTCAATATTTCAAAAGTGCCAGACGGTAAGCAAGCGGAGAGGGTACATGTATATTCAGTTTTCATGTAATGACAATATGACTTTAACTATAAATTTGCATTGAAATAAGAAAGATCAATACCATCACATACCGTACATCCATGACTACGATGCATCTTCCATCTCCAATAACAAGAAAATAGCAAACTAGTAACAGACAAACAGAAAAAGAATACATTGCCAGTCGGCATGCCACATACATAATTTAATTCATGATTCATGAAAATACTAGCAAACTGCAAACAGTCATAATTCTCAATAACACCATAATATGTAGTATGCACATAGAGAGTTCCATTCATCTTGCCTTGTAAAGCTCTTCATCGAATTGTGCCAACTGTCACAATGCACAGAAAGTTCAAGAGAAAGGGTCCTTACGAGTTGGCAAGAGGTTGGCAGCGGCGAGAGGTGGAGCTAGCGAGAGGTTGACAGCAGCGAGAGACGGAACCAGTGAGGGGTTGGCAATGGCGAGAGGCAGAGCCAGCGAGAAAACTCCTTGGTAGCGGCCGGTGGTAGCGATGAAAGGCAAGCATTGTGCCACCAAGCAGGATCTCACCTAGGCGGCGACGGTGGCGAGAGCAAGCAGGTGTGTTGGTGACGTGAGGTGAGCGCTGAGCAAGGGTTGGTAACGATGAGAGTCAGAGCTGGCCAGGGATGTCCTTAACTCTCTTGTAGCGGCCGATGGCAACTGAGAGGCAAGTCTTGAGTTCCTGAGTAGGATCTCACCCAATAACCCAGGTGGCGGCACATGAAAGGAGTGAGGAATGGTCGATTCCCTGTGACCGTGCCTCCTCAACCTTAACTAATCCATCTGCACAGACCGCCACTCTGCGCCTAGGACTCTCGGTCCACATCGAGGCCACCTAGCGCGCCTAGGCCACCTAACATGTTTGCTGCCTAGGCACCGCCTAGGCGGTTTCATGCATAGCTCCATTGCTTAGGCCAAAAGCGACATGGAGCAGCGGTGCTCAGCGCCTTGGCGTCCACTTTTTAAACATTGGTCCCATTATAGCCCTATTTCACGAAATGATGTTAGCTTGACGATAAGTAGTACAAAACTAATACACAATAAGACTATTATATGAATATTTATTCAAATGCACCTATCCAAGGGAATTTGTTCTAAGAGTAATATATTTCGTATCTATGTCCGTAAAGGGATCCAAAGAAGATAGAAACCCTCTCATATAAGTAGGGGTGAAAATGGATCGGATATGGACAAAAACTTGTAATATCATATTCGATTTCATATTTTTCCTTGTATTCAGAAATAAAAATGGATACTTCATATACAGAAACAAAAATAGATTATATTGAATACAAATATGGAGCAAATACAAACCAGAATGAATATAGTTAGGGAAATTTATCACAACATGACAATTATGACGCTGTTTGGGATGGATTCTGAAGGCGCTTCTGCTTCTAAAAAGCTAGAATCCATCGCAAACAGGTAGATTCTTGAATGGGCTGCGAGAAGCATTTTTCTTTTTTACAACATGAAGCCAGCAGCTGCAGGAAAGTCAGCTTCGTGGGTTTCTCAGGACCCCATTTACTAGTTTTCCACTAATTCTTGTAGGAAATTACCCACAGAATGCCATCACTTAAACACAAACTCCACATCTGGACATCTGGTTGCCCCTCTTGTTCCCCATTCCACATCAACGCGTCTAGGTACTCCCATCAGCCATCGCTAGTGCTTCACTCCACCTGCCAGTCTAGCCCCACCGCTGGCTCGGATCGATGCGTGTGCTGCCCCTCCGCCGGCCCACTTCTGCGTCGTCCCCGCCGCCCTGACGAAATCTTGCCTCCCCGATGCCGCCTTGCCACTGCCGCTCAAAGCCACCGTGACGCCGCCTCAACGCCGCCATGACGCCGCCCTAATGCCACCTCGCCTCCAAGAACCGCTTCGAGATAGCAGCTCAACTTTTTTGTGTCTATGAGGGTGCAAAAGGAGTTCCTTTGTTTCTTGGAGGTCGCAGCAACAAGTGGATCTACAAACCCAGCCATCAGAATTGCCATTGCACAGATTGCATTTAAATTGACAAAAGTTTTTGAGCTTGCACCATGCAGGTAATCCATATTGTCCATTGAAAATACCTAAAAGTGTATCATCTGTTCTGTTACTTAATTTGAACTTTTTTACTTATGCATCTCTTCTACTGTAGGGAAGTTTCCACTAGAGTGTGCAGAGGAAATGAAACTATGATGGCCAGTGCGATGTGAAATACTTGCCTTAATAATGTAACTTAGTGTATGTTCAAACTCCAAATCATGCTGAAGTGATTGAGTGCACTCATTTTATTTTGTTGTAGCCCAGTAATATGTGCGACAATGTATACTCAGTTTGGTTACTATGTGCAAGACTAGCAGAATTCTGCAAACTGATCTACAGTTTGCTAGCTAAACATGTATCTTTCATTGCTAGGAAACAGCTGTTTTAGGCACTGCTGTTGTGAGATTTGCTCTCGAAAGCAGTGATCATTAAAGCTTGTGAATTCATGATTTGTCCTCTTTCAAATAGGAATCCATGATTTGTCAGCAATGCTTGTTATTGAGCATTTTTCTTTGAGAGAATGGTTGTTATTGAACTTGCCGCTTTGTTGTGTACTCAGGTAGAGGCCTTTCAGTATTCATTCATCAATCTATTCTCCAGTAGGAAAAAGTTTACTTTATCCTCCGAAGTATTATCCTGTAGATGAATGTTGTCTCCAACTAAAAACCGGACTCAATCTCCCGAACTAGTCTACACCGGACAAATAACTCCCCAGGGTGGTTTACTATGGTGGTTTTGCTGACGTGGAAGTCCACGCTGGTGTTTTTCGCTGAGGTGGTTGTCCACGTGACTGTATGCTGGCATCTGAACAATGGGACCTACTTGTCAGTGACACAGAAATTTTTTTCTTTATCTCTTTCTTTTCTTCTTTTCTTTCTTTTCCTTCAATTATTGTTCATCTTTCCTTCTTTTCTTTTTCTTCTTTCCTTTTTTTACTTCCTGGCTTACTGGCCGAAACCGCAAGGCACGCGGGGACACCTGCGATGCAGCGCACGTGAGCTGGGGGCTAGGGGCGCAGGGTGCGAGCGAGCCGAGGCGAGCGTGCGGGGGCGCCAACGCTACGGTGTGTGGGGCACGCACAAGCCCGTGCGGGCATGTGGGGGCGCCGGCACTATGGCACGCG